>BQNB010006660.1:66800-96612 GCA_026074375.1 Tanacetum coccineum | reverse complement strand
GATCATATGGAAATAGAGAATGCTCATAATGAAGGGAGGACAAGAGAAATGGTGGATGAAGACAAGGAGATTGATGAGAACATACTTAGTACTGAAGATGTACTTAGTACTGACAAGGAGGGAGTTAGTACTGATATGGAGAAAGTTAGTACTGATAGACCAATAGTTAGTACTGACGGATCCAAAGTTAGTACTGACAGGCAAACTGAAGGTACTGAAGAGAAAAATGAAGGTACTGAAGAGAACTTTGAAGGTACTGAAGAACACATTGAAGGTACTGAAGAGAACTTTGAAGGTACTGAAAAGCAAGTTGAAAGTACTGATGGGCATAAGAAAGGTACTGAAGAAGAAATTGCTACTCAAGCCACTCAAACATCCACTCAAACACCCACTTCTACAATATTTGGTGATGATGAAACAATAGCTAAGGTTCTCCTCAACATGAGTCAAGCCAAAGCAGTTTCTAGAGAAAAAGAGAAAGGTGTAGAGTTGAAGGATGTTGAAGAAACTGATAGACCTAGGCCTACTTCTACAAGATCACTTCTCACATTAAAGCCTCTTCCAAAGATTGATCCAAAAGACAAAGGAAAGAAGAAAATTGAAGAGGAGGATGAATCTGAAAGTGAATCTGATGGTATACCTGAAGCTGAGAAAAAGTTTAAACAGCTTGAAAGTGATGAAGAGATGGCTAGGAAAATACAAGAAGAGTGGGAAGCTGAAGAGGAAAGAAACAGAATAGCTGAAGAAAAAGCTGCCAATGAAGCTCTTATAAGAAACTTTGATGATATAAAGGCAAGGATTGAGGCAGATAGACTTCTTGCTGAGAAGCTTCAAGAACAAGAAAGAGAGCAATTTACAATAGAAGAAAGAGCTAAGTTCCTTCATGACACAATTGCTGCTCAAAGAAAGTTCCTTGCTCAACAAAGATCAGAAGCTATCAGGAACAGACCACCAACAAAGAATCAATTAAGAAATCAAATGATGACCTACTTAAAGCATGTGGGAAACTTCAAGCATGCTGAATTGAAAATCAAGAAGTTTGAGGAAGTACAAGCTTTGTATGAGAAGATTAAGAGGTCAGATGAAGACTTTATATCTATTGGGTCTGCTGAAGATGAAAGATTGATCAAGAAGATGAATGAGAAAGGAGTTGATTCTTCTAAGGATGAAATGATCAAGGAGCAAAGTAAAGAGGAAGTCAAGGAGGAGAGTAAAGCAGAAGTTGAGGAGGAAGGCAAAGAAGAAGAAAATAAGAATAAGAGAAAACTTGGTACAAGGAAAAAGATGAAGTCAAGGAAAAGAAGATATATTCAAAACACTTCTGAAGATGATAGTGACAAAGAGAATGATGAGCTAAGATTGTACTTAACCATAGCTCCAGATGAAGAAAAAGAAGTGGACTATGAGATACTTGACAGAAAATATCCTATCAAAGAATGGAAGACAGAGTGTCTTGGAACTAAACCACAAACTGATCAAGCTGAACACCTTGAGGAGATTAATCTAAATGTGGTGATTAGGAGTAATGGACAGAAGAGATACTTTAGTACTTTGATGACAGTATTGTCCATATTTGATAGAGAAGATCTGAATGTTGTGTATCAACTGGTAATGGAAAAATACCAAGATGAGATGCCTAAAGGTTTTGACAGAGTTCTTTGGGGAGATTTGATGGTTTTGTTCAACCTAGATGATAAAGATGAGTTTTGGAGTTCACAGCTAGATTGGATTATAGTAAGTTGGAAGTTGCATAGTTCTTCAGGAATACATACTTTAGTGACTGACACAGGTTTAGTCATCTATATGCTGGTGGAGAAGAAGTATCCTTTGAGAAAGGAAGTACTGATGCAGATGCTGAAATTGAAGTTAGAGTATGAAGAAGAGAGTACTATGGCATTAGAGTTGATTAAATTTGTCAAGAAGATACTTGCAGAGTTAGAACCTGAAGGATAAGATTGATGGATTGAGAAGGGTTTAAGTGTTGGCTAACCACCACACAACAAATGGTCATCAGTTCACCATGCTTAACAGGCATAAGAACTTTGTTGCGTTTTGACCAAATCTCAAGCTGCGTTTTGACCAAATCTCAAGCTGCGTTTTGATTTAAATGGGGGTTTTACATTGCGTTGGAATTCAAAGTCCTGCGTTTTGTTAAAGATCGTTGCGTTTTGCTTAAATTTCGTTGCGTTTTGATTTAACTTTCAAAAAACAAACACGTTTAGCGACATTTTTTAAAATAAAATGAAATTCTTTCTATAGCTTTTTAAACTTATTTTTACGTCAAATCCAAATTTTGGTAATAGGGTAAAAAAAAATTCCGGTCGACACCCTTTTAGAGAAACTTTTTTCGGGAAAAATTAAGTAAAATAAAAAATTTTATATAGCATTTTTAGCTTATTTTTTACTACCAAATTTTGATTTTGGTTATAGGGTAAAATAATTTTTTTTTCATAATCCATAACTCGCCGATTATTCCAAACAAACCAAAACCAAAACCATCGAGAAGGACTTAAACTGCACAAATCATTCACAACAAACAAACCATTAACTACCAACGATCATTCATTCACGGTTATCTAGTGATCTTGTAAAATCCCGTTAATCATTTGTCGGTTTTGATCATAGACGAGTAAAATCCCGTGAACGTGAATTGCATACAACCACAATTTCAATCACATCATATCCACTTAAGATCCAACAAAATCTTTCACACTTCATAATTAATAACCATTCATTCATCATGTCTACTCCAGTCAACACATCCTCGACAGATAGTCAAATGCATAATAATATCATGGCAGCTGGGTCAAAAGATCGTCCTCCAATGCTTGGACCAGGAAGATATTCACAATGGAGATCACGTTTTCTACGGTACATTGACACAAAAAATAATGCAGCGGAAGGTCGTCCTGCAGTTCAACAACATACAGCAATTGAAACTGTATTGAACATGTATCAGAGATAACAAGAACACTTTCAGTCTAAAAAGAAAGTTTTTCTTGCTTTTATCTGGTATGGAGTTGATAATCTATTCAACTGTTGATGCATGCAACTACAGCAAAATGAAATGTGGATAGCCATTGAAAGGCTACAACAGGGTGAATCGTTCGAACGTACAAGTTGTAAATGACTATCATGTTTTGGGGAATTTGGGAAGTTTACTTCTCGAGATGGAGAATCCATGGTGTTGTATTACTCACACCGGGTTTTACAAAATGATGAATGATTGCAAGGATACAATTGCAAGTACTATAATGCAAGTGAATGTTCAATTTCTTTAACGCTTTTCACCAGAATGGTCATGGTTTGTGACGCTTGTCAAAGCAATATGAAAATATAGGACTATCCTTCTCATATCCAAAGACTATTTGACATTCTCATTAGCAGTTTCAGAAGGAGGTTATTGAATATTCGTATGAAAGAATAGCCAAAAGTGCAAATCCATTAGCACTTCTTGCGGCTGCTCAACCATATTCAGATACTTTACTATCAAGCACCAAAACCTCAAAGATCAAATGCAACATCATCTTCCACAAGACAAAGTGCATCTACCAGACACAAAGGCAAAGAGGTCGCCAAACCAATTACACCTCAATCTGAGTCTGTCTCTGAAGAAGACAGTGATCCTGAACAAGCTCAAAGGGACAAAGAAAGCAAAAGGAATTTGGCACTTCCTTGCCAAAGTATTTCAAGAAAGCTCTACAAAACTACCAACAACAAACCTTAACTTCTTCAAACTCCAAGAACAAGACTGAAGATACCACACCAAGGTATAACAATGACAATCAGTCAAGGCAGTTTGGGAATCAAAGGACAATGACAGTTGCTGGGGCTAGGGAAACAGTAGGCAGTCAGGTAGTGCAACAGACTGGGATACAGTGCTTTAACTGCAAGGGATATGGGCACTATGCAAAGGAATGCAGGAAGCCAAAGCGGGTTAAAGACTATGCGTATCACAACATCCCAACATTCGAAAAGATGGTGCATGTGCAAACAAGCTGAAGATAGGGTGTTCCTCTGCAAGCTGAGCATAGCTGATTTGCTAGAGGACACGGAATGATAAGTGATTGATGAACAAGAATTGGAAGCAACATTACAGTATATGGCAAAAGATTCAGGAGGTCTTCATACTAAAGAGTCCCAGTTCTACTGGTCAGCCATGGAAGGGTACATAAACATGATGAAAGTAATGTATATGACAATGTGAGACGACATTCTGAGCAACTGAATCCAGATAACGAAACTTATGTTTCTGATAGATGGGATGATAGCAATGTCACTCCTGATTCATCAAATATATGTACTAATGATAATCAGGTTGATCAAAATGCTGCAGAATGTGTTGATGAGCGTGCTGCGCTTGCTAATTTAACTCTTGATACGGAGGAAAACAAAACGATTTTAAAGCAATTAAAGAAAGCAAACGCATCATTGACTCAAGAATTGGAAAAGTGCAAAACTAACCTTGATGAAACTAATAGTGCTTTGGGGGAGGCTATTAGTTGTCGGGATAGTTGTCCAGTTGCACTTCGTAAAACAGAATTGAGTTTGAGAAAGGACAAAAGTACCTTTAATGACCGGACGATTGATTATGAAATTCTTCAAACAAAGTTAAATGAAACTCTAGGACTATTAGCTCTAAAAGACATTGAAATAAAAGAAGGTTTAAAAACAAAAGCCTATGAAATTTCAGTTCTTAATCAGAAACACGATGAGTTAGTCAAAAAGAGTCTTTTAACAAAGTCACAACTGGAAGGTTATCTCAAAGAGAACACAAAGGTCATTTCGGATTTAAAGGTTAAGGAAGAAAAAGATATTGAAAGAGATTGAAATGAAAATCAGTTAAAGTTTTGATACGAAATTGTTTTATAATCGTAATCAAGTCAATTCAGACCATTATTTGCTAGCCCCTAAGTGCGACATATAATGGTAGACTGAACCTTGACCAATCAGGTACCTTAAGAAAGCTCAATCTGAAACGCCCCATTTGTATGAGATCCATATGATAACTGCTGATCCTGCAAACAGATTTGCCCTGATAGGGAGAGACCATACTCTTTGATACGAGAGTAGATTAAAATTGATAAAGCATTATGTTAAACATTATGATTCACAAACAAAATAGTCTTTATGTAATTGTCAAAGCACCCTCACTGGAGTATCCTTTATCATATGGTACGCGGAAAAAGAAGTAAGGATTACAAATTGGAGAAAAACCGTTTGTAGAACAAACCAAACATTGCTAAAAACGTAGCCTTTCTACCCGTTCGGAATCCATTAGTTAAAGTAGACAAGTTTTTAACGACATGACATTTAAAACATCAATCATTTATTAGAAATTGTTGATCAATCTTGGCTTAACATACTAGTAGTAGTTCGCGTGCATTGCTCATGAATGGAACTTTGATAAAAACCCTTACTATGGCCTCTTTCCATTCAAACACAAAATAATAGCTTTCGTTTTGAACATGAATTAAAACAAAAATCATGAAGATTTTGTGGAGTTAATCACTTGAAAAAGAGGTTGACGAACTTGAATCTGAAAAGGCAGAATTTTCAAAATATGTATGATTACTTCTTGATGTGCTCGGTGTACTAATGTGTTTATTGATTCATATTTGCATTCTCTGTCTAAATCATGCTCATAATGAATTGCTTATGTATCTTCATAAAAGGTCATAGATGCGAATGTCTTGCACAAAGTTGTTGAAACAAACTGAATTGGTAATAAGAAAGTTCAATAATAAAGCTTTTAAAGAGTTTGCTAAACTGAAAAAACACTCGATGTCTCTTAACTTTCTTTACAAAATTCGTAAAGAACAATTGAAAATCAAATCAGTTTGCAATGAAACAGATCAATGTATTTCGATATATGAACGTGAAACAATACATGAAATACATGATTTGAAAGCTCAAAATGCAAGACAAGACATGGTGATAAATGAGTTAAAGAAAACTCATTCTAGTTAACAAAAGGAAAGTCTGTGGAAACTCAGTTTGATAAACATCTGATGTTCGAACAACAATATGCACAACGGATTCCAAAACCATCAGTTTTAGGAAAAACCGAATCCTTTTTCAAATTCTCACCTGATATGCAGAAGTTTTCAAACGAAATCAGTCGGTTAATAACACTAATTTAATTTACGTCGGATGGTTTGTTAAAACCAGGTCACTCAACAGAATTTGCCTTATAAATAGAATCCAAGCGGTTCTAAAAACACTCATGTGCTATACCAGGAATGTATAGAATTACCTCTACCACAACATAAACTAGAAACCACAGTTGCTAATGCTTTAGGAATACTATCCTCACGTGTCTAAAATCTTCGGGTAAATCACATACTAGTGTTAGCAGACCACAGCTTAAGTGCTATCAAGTTAAGATAAAGGTCATGCCAAACACAAATATTCAAGTGAAGTTAAAAGAAAGAAGTAGAAGACAAAATAGGATTTCTAGTTTTTCTAAAAACAATGTCTGTAACTTCTGTTTTGTCAGGTTCAAACTCAAGAACTTCGAGTGTAAATTTGTTTGTGCCTGAATGTGGAAAATGTGTGTTTATTCTAATCATGATGCTTGTGTTTTCGATACTTAAAAGACGTGAATGCTAGACTATGAAGGGTCCTAATGTAGTGCCTACTTAGTCTAGAAAACCAAGAGATAAGCAAACCTATCGTGGCAATACCCCTTAAGAAAACAGTTGCATCAGATATCACTATTATGAAATCTAAGAGTTTCTATTAAAGAGTTGTTGTCGAATACAAATCAAAGTTGGAAAATGGTGGATAGCTAAGGATGTCCCATCAGGTTATACATGGACAAAAAGCTCTTAGACCAAAATATATGGATGCTAAAATCAGGAAAAAATGATGTATCATCTAATATTAGTACCACTATAGACAGTGTCTTAGTGATTACTAATTTTTGAAGATATCATAACTCCATTGGATCCAATGTGTCCAATATTCCATCAGTCCTCTATAAATTCTCCTTGCAGAGTGTACAACTCATCCTATTCATTATTGACTCCTGGATGGCAAAAGCACATGCGGGCAATCTCAGCTGTTGGGTAATTTTGTGGAAAAATTTTCAGGTATGTTTGCTTTGGAAATGATCGGTTTGCTCAATTCTGGTTATGGAGATCTGAAGCTAAGGAAATGTCTTGATCAAACGAGTTTATTACGTCGAAGGCCTCAATATAATCTTTGCTCCGTTGGTTCTATTATGTGATGTGATTTGAGGTTGCTTTTAGGAATCTACATGTTTGTGAGAGTCTTCAGGGAAACGATTACTAACTGGTATCGTGGATTGATCTCTTACACAATATCTCTTCAAGATACAACTTCATCAACTCCAATCTATTCTCATGGCCTTAAAGCTGCTCAACTCTAATCATGGTGTTATGGATCGAAGGCTTTTCTCATCCTAACTTCGATTACTCACCTTACTCTCAAAGGAAAGATGTTGTGAATGGCCTTACCAATGTTGAAATATGTCAAGGCCATCTTTGCTCTTCTTGGAAATGTGTAAAGCAAAAAGAAGTTCATTCAAAGCAAACGCTGTTCCAAGTTCAATGGAAGCTAAATGCTCACATGGGACTTATGTGGTCCAATGCGGGTTGAAGATAAATAGGAAGAAAGATATCTCTTGGTGATTGTTGATGACTATTTAAGATCAATTGGACTCTTTGTCTTGCTCTAAGATGATACACCAGAAGTTCTCAAAGATTTTATCACGATGATTCAATGCAATCTTCAAGCTCAAGTAATTACTATCCGTACTGACAGAGGCATAAAGTTCTTGAACAAGACACTCCATGCTTTATTTCAAAGAAGAAGGCATTGAACATCAAACTTCCACTCCTCGAACACCTGAACAGAACGGCGTTGTCGAAAGACGGAACCGTACTCTTGTTGAGGCTGCTCGAACGATGCTTTCAGCTTCTAAGCTTCCATTATCATTTTGGGCTGAAGCAGTTGCAACCGCATGCTATACTCAGAACAGATCAATCATCATATCCACTCATGGAAAGACGGCATATCACATCATAAATGACAGGAAACCTTCAATAAAACATCTTCACATCTTTGGTTGCACTTGCTACATAACTAGAGATGGGGAAAATCTGGATAAGATGAAAGAAAAAGGGGATCCATGTGTCATGGTGGGATATTCTACTCAGTCGAAGGGATATCGTGTTTACAACAAGAGAACACGCTTAATAGTTGAGTCCATTCATATCAAGTTTGATGAAATCAAAGAAATGATGTCTGATCACAACAGTTCAGACCTCGCACCACAACGACAAGAGATGTCTGTTGAAAATGTCTCTTCAGGCCTCGTTCCTCAAGGACAAAAGGCGTCAGATTATGACAACTCTGACCCCGTGCCCCCAAGACAAAATGTTGTTCCTACAGCAGAAAAGACAGATTCGTCACAACAAGGGTTAGAATTTCTCTTCAGTCCTTTACTTGAAGAATATTACAATCCAACACACGGTCTCGCTGAGGAAAACAACAATGATCAAGCACCGAATGCATCGTTTCACCAAGATGACTTTTTCAATCCTTTTTGTACACGGGTACAAGAAATTGGTGAGTCTTCCGTACAAGAAATTGGTGAGTCTTCCTCACGCAACATTGATAATACCGATGTGCATTCATTTCAACCACAAAGTCATGATTACCGATGGACCAGAGATCATCCATTAGAACAAGTTCGTGGAAATCCAACCATGCCAGTTCGAATAAGACGACAGCTTGCTACAGATCCTGAAATGTGTATGTTCGCGCTTACGGTTAGTATTGTTGAAACGAAGAACATTAAGGAGGCAATGGCTGATTCTGCATGGATCGAAGCAATGCAGGATGAACTTCATCAGTTCGACAAACTAAAAGTCTGGGAAGTAGTCGACAAACCATTTGGCAAGATGATTATAAAGCTAAAGTGGTTATGAAAGAACAAGAAGGACAAAGATCAGACTGTCATTCGCAACAAAGCGCGACTTGTAGCTAAAGGTTATGCTCAGAAAGAGGGTATTGATTTTGAAGAATCATTTGCACCAGTTGCTCGCTTAAAAGCAGTTTAACCCATTTCCTTTCTAACATATGGATATTCTCTAAGAACCCAACATGCAAGTTTTCCTGTACTTTTCTGGTTCTAATGTTGTATACCCTAAAAGCTTTGCTACTTAAGGAATACCCAACAAAGAAACCTTCATCACTTTTTCCATCAAACTTGCCCAACTTATCTAAGGAAATGAGAATTGTAACAATGACATCCAAAATGGTTTCAGAAGCCAACACAGGATTAATACCCCAAAAGTTCAAAGGAGTCTTGTTAGAGGTTGACTACTAAGACCCCTATTTAGTACATAACAAGCCATAGAAACAGATTCTGCCCAAATGTATGTAGTAACTTAGAGTCAGCTAACATTGTTCTAGCAGCCTCAAATAAAGAGTCCTATTTTTTCTTTCAGCTACACCATTTGCAGAGGTGTCCTTGATACACTATATCACTTTTGATACCTTTTTCCTTGTACAAAACACATACCATCACAGATGTATTTAAAATTATGTCCCATGTCCCTTCTGATTATTTTAACCTTCTTATCCACTAGATTTTCTATCACTTAGATAAAGTTTTAAGGACTCACTAGTTTCATCCTTAAGTTTTCTTAAAAAGAAAACCCATGAAAAACTACTACAATCATCATTAACTACCAAGCAGTAATTTTATGCATTAAAGCTAACTAACAAAGAGTTGGACCAAAAAGATCCAATGTGAAGTCATAAACAATGGCTTAGTATGGGACTAATGCCTTGGTCTTACAAGAGCTCTAAGTTTGCTGCCTTTAAGACAGGCAACACATGTTTGAGTCCAGTCTCAAATCTTTAAAAGAAGTGCAATCTCATACAAAGATTTTCTTTGACAAGTTATTGATATTTTTTGTTGAAATTGACATGACCAAGTCCTCCTATGCCATAACATTGATTCCTCAGATGAGCCTTTGCAACTATACAAGTAAACCATCTTTAGGAACTATGTTATTCATATCAAAACGTACAAGGTTTTATTCTGGCTAAGGAATTTGAGTAAGAAAGTATCTGATTTTCGTCAGGCAACTTAAAATTAAAAGATAAACAAGACATTCAGAGTCAGTAAAAAAGAACATAGTTCCTTTTTGTCATACATATTGTAGAGACACTAAAAAGGTTGAAACTGACAGCTCTATTGACTAAAGAGTATACAACTTCAAAATCAGTTACATTTTAATAGTAACATTTACCATGATTCATCCTCATTTGCTCCTCTACCAAAAGTAACATAACCTCCATCAAAGTCTTTGAAAATCTAAAGATGGGCTAAAAGTTTCCAGACATGTGCTTAGAGCAGTATCCACTATCCACAAGATTCCTTATCCATTTAGCAGTGAATTGCTCTGCACACAAAACATTGATAGTTAGTTATCTATGTGGACCCTAGCCAAAGTAAAGATCGCAAAGCATGAAGGAACAAACCTACAACAAAGAACAAAAAGAAAGACCAAGACCACATGAGCTTAAATGACAAACACAATCTCATTATCTCATGAAGGAGTGTCATCAATGAACTCACTTCATGGGAGATTGTTAGCCTCAAAATATTGAGTCGAACTGGAAGTTCGTTCATTATGTATTTAAGTCTCGGTCAATCAATTAGTTAATGTTGTAATAGGATAATATCGGGAATCGGGCTCGATAGATAATCTAATATTGTATATATTTCGGGTTTAATCCCAAGCAAAACCCGAGCCCGGGTCCTAGTTAAATATCCCGCGCGTCACTTTTAAGTGTCGGGGTATATAAAGAACTTTTCCTCTTGGAAAAGTTAGTTGTTCAAATTATCTAGATAATATCTTTTTCATTCCTAAAATTCTCTCATCTCTCTCTCTCTTCTTTCTCTCTCTAAAAACAACTCAATTCTTCATCTCATTTCTAGTTCAAATTCATGATCGATTATATATATGAAGTGTTAACGGGATCCTACAATTATGCCTTGTTATTAAAAACAAAGTTACATCCTAATTGATTGGATTTTTGATCATTCCAATTCCTTTGGTTTCCTTTAGGTCTTTGTGACCTGTACATCTCTGCATACCTAACTGACCTCCTAACTGGTTTTTCAGGTTTAACAAACTCTTTCTTAGTAGCAGTAGGTATAACAGTTTTCTTTTCAACCTTAGGGATAGGCTCAACATCCTCCTCATCATCTGACACCCAATCTTCAATGATTGGAGCATCATTATTCTCTCTAGGTTTCTTAGGTTCTTCTTCCCTAACTTGATTAGCAAGACAGAAAAACTTTTCTTTCCGATCTTTGTCTACCTTAAGTGGAGACTTAATAGAGCTAGAATCAATCTTTTGTTGTTGTTTTAAAGAGTCATAAGTATTCTCCTTAGAATTATCTGACTCTTTATCACAACTAGTGGTAGGCTTTAAACTGGAATCCCTAGGACCATACTCTTTTACCTCAGGTTCTTTGAATTCTTCTAGACCTGAATAAGATAAGTCTAAAGGTGTTGGTCTATTAAGAATCAAAGAATGAGGTGAGGGGACAACATTATAACCAAATCCCTTTTTGGTCTTGTCAGTTATTTGACTTGCTAATAACTGATCTAAGTCTTTTGCTGATTTTTCAAACTTTGCAATCTTAAACTCAAACCCCTCCTTTTCTTCCTTAACCTTTTCAAGTTCAGTCCTAAGTAATCCCATTAGATATTCTTTGTGACCTACACTTCTTTTAAGCAAAGCAATTTCCTCAGAAAAAAGGACTTCAGATTCTTTATATTTAAGAATTTATCCTTCTAAAATTGATAAACCTCTTTTGTATGTAGAAGCTTTAAAACCAGTATCATCTAATTTAACAAGTAAATCATCATACTGTTTCTTTAGAGCTTCATAGTTTGTCAGACAAGTTTTTGAGCAAGATTTGTCATTATTTACCTTAGAGTCTGATAGAGCCATAGGAGCCATCTCTTCCTTGTGAGTAAATGATTTCTTCTTGATGATATCTTCTAGATCAAAGTTTCTCAAAGCACAGGCTCTGATACCACTTGTTGATCCCACGCCTTGATCGATTCTTTACCTAGTAAAGTGTATGTTACCTTGGATAAATCCAAAATAACAATGGTAGAAACTTTGTGTGTATATCAAAGAGTATGCGGAATCTACTCTTTAATACTATAGAAGATATATCAATGAAACAGTAATTATGAACACATGATACAACCAAATGCTTCAATATTATTGATAAACAACAATACGAGTACTCTTGACCTAGTACTAGGGTTTACAACCTTGAAGCTTACAATGAGATGCTGTGTAGGTATGTGTATGATAATGAGATGAATGAGATGTATAAGATATGTAAACTAGATGCCCTAGGATCTCCTTTTATACACTAAGGAGTCCTAATGAGCTTACAATACTTTCCTAAATATTTAGTCAAATATATTAAATACAATGACTAAATATTAAATACTTTCCTAAGTATTTAGTCAAATTCTCAATCAACATTAATCTCTTCAATCATCATTAATTTCAGTCTTCTGTTTTACTAATCAGCATTAACTTCAGTCAATTAGCATTAACTTCAGTTGAAACAACAAGAAGACTTTCAGCAGCATTAACTATCTCACCAGTAGCAGTAATCTTGAACCAGCAGTAGTAACTCTATAACCAGCAGTAGTAAGTTCTTCAATAGTCTTAAATTAGTACAGGCAGTACTAACTTACTCTAGCAGTATTAATTGATTGATTTAGTACTGGCAGTTGTAATCTTGAGCAGTACTAACTATTTTCTTCTAACAGTACTAACTGTTGGCTTAGCAGTATTAACTCATCCCTTGGCAGTACTAACTCTGAAGTGTTTAATTCCCAACAGAAAATAAGGTATCATTTAGTTTATTAAACATTTTGTTTTAAGTGTGGTAAAATGGACAGTTTGGACGGATATTTTGATTTTGTTCATATGAGTCGAAATGGGTAAATATAATATTCGGGTAGTTTGGGATCTGAGGTGGGTCGGAAGAGTTCAAAAATGAATAATGCTCGAGTTTCTTCCACTTCTGTTGCCACGTACACTACCTTTTTATGTGCTAGGTTAAATATGTTGGCGACGACGTAATTTTAATATGAATGTAAGTAAATACTCTGAAATAAGCAGAAGCGAGATACTTGCTTATCAGATTCTGCCTATGTTATCTCAAATTCAGCTCATAAGCAGATGTAGTTTTTGTAACACAAAACCGCTTCTATTCTAAAAAAAGTAATTAATCCCACACTCCCCAAAAGAACATTATGTTATTGGTTTGCTACATAATATATTTAAATGATATTTACCATCTTTTTTATACATTTTCAATCATTGCCATTTATTTCGATTTTGGTTTTGATAGATACAGGGGCGGGGTCGATTATGTGCTCAACCTTAAGTAGGCGATATATTTTTCTGAAAAGCCCCCAACGCCTATTCTTGATACAATTGAAAAGCCTTTATTTTCATAAGACCTTTCTCAAGGGGGATTAACTTTTTGGAACCAAATTGTATGAGACTCCTCGCTATATCACTAAATCGAGCTTGGCATAAGGTAGTTAGCTGTTTTGGCATATACACATGAACTCTCAATTTGAACATCTTCTAGAGCCAATTAAATTCTTAAGAATTATGAACAAATAAATATCGAGGTAATGGCGCAGCTGCTAATGTATTCGTTATTATTTGCAGTTGATTTCACAGGTCAGAGAGCGGAAAGAAGCTAAAAAAAGGTGCATAGGGACATAGAGCGGAAAGAAGCGAAAGAAAGGTGCACACTTATGCTGGAACTGAGGTTGTTATTCTTTATAAAGTTGCACACTCCCTTTTTTGACTTACGCAGGGAGAAACACCAGTTTACAGTTTTGTGTTTCAGCACTGGCATTTTCTATGGTTGCATTTGAAATTAAAAAGATTTTGAAAGCCGGAAAGAAGCAAGCGAAATACGTTCTGCATATGCGGTACTTCCTTTCCCCTGAGTTTTAGTATGTGTATGTAAACTCGCACCTTTTTTGTCCCCTAAAAAAGCTTGATATTTGTTTACAGTATTTAGCTAGGGTACATGACTATTTTATGCTTAAACACTTATTAATATAATAATCTAACAAGAGTATTTCAAGCATTCAAATTGGCTATAGCAGATTTTTCAACTTAGGGTGTCTCCTAATTTAGATATTTGTATTGAAATCTTAGATTATATCCGTAGGTTAGACCACCTTCTCAATAAGAGGCGTAAAAGATAAATTATAGAGAATAGTGAATAGGCTTCGTTTCTAACAGAAGTATGTCATTGTAGATGTATCATATTCAATAAAATGGCTAGTTGAGATAAAAAACTACTTTCTTTCCTAGTAGATAACCCACAAAAACTCGGCGGCACTTTCAAACACCAGGAAGAAACGGAACATACAGAACACCTCTAAGCATCTAATAAGTTTACACCAGTCTGTCAGTCATTTATGCACAAGAAAATAATTAACAATCCATATTATAAAAACGTTTTGATAATCGCATATAATTAAATGCCCATGCCCTTCACATTGGATACGCTAAATTTTAACCCAAAACAATTGAGAGAAATTGAGTAGTCAGAAAGCCTATCAAAATCAAAAGAACCTTTATGCCCAGCCCCGAGCTATACAAAAAGTTTTACTTACAAAAATATGGGAAATATATAAGTTACAACAAATTTAACGAACCTACTCATGTTTATGTCTCCAATTTCAGCAATAACATATACCAGATATGTTAAAGGTTTTGTCGTTCTTGTTAAAATATTCATTCATCATCTAACTTATCATCTTTTGCAATGAATAGGCACTTGGGCACAAAGAGTTGACGTCTTATGATCTATGTGAATTCAAAAGGAATGATAGTTGATGACAAATATGTGTCGTTGGGTTCAGCAAACATCAATCATCATTCACCAGAAGGCACTAGCGCTATGGGTGCATATCAACCTCATCAAAATTGGGCTCGCAAGGGTTCTAATCCATCTGGACAGGTAACTATATTTCTCATTTCGGTTTGGTTCTATGTTTTTGGTTCAGGTTATTTTCATGAGGTTTTTTAGAGGGTCAAAGGACCTCAATGTTGTCGAGGTTTCGATTCACTGTATGCTGATGTCACAATGTATAAATAGAGGTTGTCGCTCTAAGATTCTCTAGGTGTCTATCATGGGATGAGTGGATTCATAATCCAATAGGTAATGGTCAGGCGGAAGGTTAGCTGGTCAAAGACCATGATTTTATTGTATGGGTCTTCAAAGTCACAGTTAAGTGGGTCAGTAGCATCTTAGGGGCTGCAGGTTATGACGGTTGCTTGGTCTATGGGCGGAAGCGGTGTGTTGTCTTAATAATGCAGTGGTTTCATGATGAATGCACAAGGTTGTTTCGTTAGCAAGGTCTCTGGGTCAACGGGTTATGAAGGTTGGGTTTGATATGCACTAGAGAAATGATTAAGGTCCAACTCCCATCTATCTTGGTGAGAGCAAGTTCAATCATACTTCCTTTCAAGTGTTTTTTTAAAACTATTTCTGATCGCATCATGATCTTCTTACTTGCATACTCAAACAACAAGATTTATTTACTTGCATGCTCATCTACAAAATCATGATTTCTTTCCTTTTATACTGATACTGTTTGCATTTCACAAATCAAAACGATTACTTTATGTGGAAAGCTGAAGAAATTTAAAACAAAGTTAACTGTGATTTGAATGAAGGAAACTGTTTGGTAAAGAATATATGAGTTGACATTTTGGTATTGTGATTGAATGAGTATAATGTCTCTACATATTGTGTTTCAGTTCGTCTATCAAAGGGATAAGTTATTCATTTGTGGTTACAGGTCGAATATATTGCTTAGAGGCTTCTGAAATGGGTGAATGTATCTGACTTGCTAAAGAAAGTTAAAACAAGCTGCTGTGACTATATTGGTTCTTACCGTCTTATGTGTCTTGCAGCCAGAACTCATTTGATGACACGAGCTTCTGTCACTGGCGTTGCTTCTAATATTACGTAGGATGACACACTTACGGGTATGTTTAATGACTGTTAATAGTGACACAGGGTTCGGAAACTTGATTGTGCAAGTCTCATTTTTTTAACACTGAACTATTACAATGCGTCGGCATTACAGGTCTGCGAAAACAAACACCAAACACCTCTAGAGCCGTTGGTGTCAGTGACGGATTTTTGCGTTGAAGCGAGGGACAAAAAAAGAGAAGTCGACCTAGAGGGATGGTTCAGGAGGTGCATTTCGTCAAGATAGGAAGCCTTACACTACTGGAAGGAATCCGTATTAGGTACCGCTTATTTTACTGAACACATATTACTTTTATATGTCAAAGGAAACCGGTTTAAGCATAGTCAGGTTTTAAAGAGATCCATTTTGACTATAAATTTTTTGCGATTGTCCATCGTCGTGTTTTTTTATAGCCTTAGCAAACCATCAGACTGAACCCAGTTTCCACCTCGAATGGATACATCTCCGGATGGCCGAAAAAACTTTTCAGATTTTTTTTAGATATAGTTAACGAGGTTTTAGGTGTTAAGCCACTAATCTTACATTGGTTGTGTATGTTGTGCTAATATTTACCTTTTGCGGCAGATATATTAGAGCCAATGAATGTGAAGGTCGCTTTTCATTAATAAACGAGGCATGTTTACTTTTAGTAAGATGCATTTCTATTATATATTTTAGACAATAAATGATCTGTTATAGGCTAATGGGTCATATTGGGTTAGGAAGAGTCATAACAGTTTCTAATGGTTTGCTATAGTTTTTTTTGACAAAACTAATTGTAGAAGTGAAATGTGTCATCGAATGCTTAAAAAATGCTTTCGTCGTAGTTGTTTGTTTGACACTCAGAAATGTAGCAACGTCTATGATTTTATATTAATCACTTTCGGAAATGAAGTGTAAGGAGTTGGCTACATATTTGGCAGCCAACTTATGCAAATTCTATAACTGTAATAGCAATATATTAGTTGCGTTTATTGTAGCCAATTGGTTGTATTTTTAATGTGTTATTACATTTGCAGGTTGAACTTTTGAAAAGACAACTTGAAGATCAAGAAAAAGAACGTTAGGAGTGGAAGTAGCTGCAAAGCAGCATCATGAAAATTGCAGATGTGAGTAACATATGGAGCCACCTTGCGCTTCTTTTGATATTTAAACTCACTTTTCTTCCCTATTGTGACTTGCAATTTTCTATTGGTGTGTGATCAGTAATTGTAATGCAAGTAAGTTGGGCACTGTAACGTACATGTGGACTAAAACATCTAATGCACTACGTATTAACGTTAAACATTTGCTCATGTGTCTAAAAAGGCATAAGGTTAGACACCCCGCGGCGAAGCGCGGGCTGAAATCCTTGTTAAAATAAAAAACAAGTATCAATTTCTTTTAAAATTGACTAGTTACCTAAAGAATTTTAGAAAAAAGCCTTTTTGTTGAGCTAAAAGACATTTTAACTTATGACTTTGAACTTTTATGAGAATTTTCCCTTTAATATATTATTTCAAGTGAACGAACGTTGTAACAAACGAACTTGATGATTATCCCCTAAATTGTCTTTTTTCTTCTAATTACGGTCTTGAGAGTTTTAGTTAACTAAATGTTTTTTTATATTAAATAGTGATTAATGAATAATTTTTACTAGTTGCCATTTTCAAAAAAAATTGGTAATCAACAAGTTTGTTTGCTCGTGCTCTGTTGCGGGATGTTGGGCGGGCGGCGGTGGAGGTTGAGTGTGTGCTTAAAGTTGTGGCAACATGAGAAGTTAAAACTACTAATTATGGTCACATTTGTAATCGCCAGGAGACAAAAGTTGTGGATGAGAACTTAGGAGAGGCAAGCATGTTCGTCTGTTTTCTTACATTTTCGTCCGTTTTCATCGGTTTTCTTACGTTGTTGTCTGTTTTCTTACGTACGAAACGTAGGAAAACGTAAAAAACAGCCAAAACGTACGAAAACGTAAAAAGGGACAAAAACGTACGAAAACGTAAGAAAATAGACGAAAACGTAAAAACATACAAAAAATATATGAAAACGTACATAAAAAATAGTGAAAAACATAAAGAAAAAAAAGAATGAAAGAAGTGCTTCAATAGAACAAAAAACAAACAGTCTTTTTCCTACAGATGAAGACTTTAGATGTACCTCTTCTTCTGCAGACATGGTTTGCAGACTAAAAGATATAACTAAAAAAAACAAAAGAAACCTAAATTGAATAATTAATGTCTCTAGGTGTTCCAGAATAAAACTTTTAAAACTTAAAATAATCTGAATTTCTATTATATAAAAGCGATAGTTACATTAAGTTTCTATAGCAATAAAAATATGAATTCATTAATTAGTTTGGTTTACTTTTTGTGCAAAAGATACAATACGTTTTAGTGTATGGAAGGATTACATGTAGAAGACTTATTTTTGGGGGAAAGAGTTACCAAGATGGTACAATACTGAAGCTCTTTTATTTGTAACAAGTAACCATCTAATCACGATAATTTGTTTGTAATAAGATGGCAAGCTCACATATCAAGATGTGAAATTAACAATATGTTCGAGTTTCTGTTTGCTAAAAGCAAAGGAAGTTCTTCGATGGAGTGGTCCATACAACCCTTTGGGCTTTATGGAATTACCGAAACAAGGCCCTCTTCAACTTCAAACGACCGCAAAAGGAGTTAATTTTGAATGATATAAAATCAATGTGGTTTAATTGGATCATCAGTACATGTAGAAAAATCTCATTTAGTTGGATAGATTATTAGTTTAGCAATCCTTGTACCACTCTATCCCAAATCTTGTAAATCTCATGTAGCTTCTTTCTTTTTTTATAAAATTGTCGTTCAAGAAAAATAAATCTAGGCAAAGTGACTTTCTTAAAACTTTTATATTAACGAACAAATATCCAAGATATACTCTTTATATAATTAATTTAATAATTAATAATGTAAATATTTTTAAACTGTTATTTACATTCATATCACCAGTTTACCAAAATAAGATAAAACTAGGGCTTTATTTTGTGAATATATTATTTGAAAAACACATTTGTGTTGCCTTGGCTTGACTTTTTATGTGCCTTTCCTTCTTTGTTTGCCATAGAGACAAAGGGAATACAAGATAGAGGATGAATAAGGAAACCCAACTTAATTTGTGGTCTTAAAATAAAGAACAACTTACATCATCAATCCAAATTTAGATCCTTCATGTCTCTATTTTTACCTATATATTTCATCCAAAATCACCCACCCTTGCATAATTATTTCATCTCCAACAGATGCTAGTTTCACTCTTTGTCTAGCTAGCTAGGGTTTCACTTTTTCTTGCATATATGCTTCACTAGATTTGCTGAAAATTTCAAAGGGTTTTTGTGTTAGCCACTTCTTTGCACGAATCTTGAACTCAAGCTTGGTAAACATTATATTAGAGGCTTTTGTTGGTCTTTTTCTAGGTTTCAAGATCAAATTTGTTGGATCTTTTATTAAATTTGCAGTACTTTTTAGGTTTCAATATTGATTTACTTTGTCTTTTTTTGTGTATGAGTGTGTTTTGTGCAGGAAATGGTGAGAGGAAAGGTTGAGTTAAAGAGAATAGAGAACACAACAAGCAGGCAAGTGACTTTCAGTAAGAGGAGAAATGGGCTTCTGAAGAAGGCTTATGAACTTTCAGTTCTTTGTGATGCTGAAGTTGCTTTGATGATTTTCTCTCAAAAGGGAAAACTTTTTGAATTTTCAAGCTCCAAGTACGTTGTTCTCTCTCTAGATCTAAATATCTTAATAAACGCGAGAAGTTTCATATCTTTACAAAATTGTTTATAAACTTTACATGAGTTGTGTGATCGCTGATCAATAGCTTTACAAGATTGTCTATTAGTTAATATAATGATTAAATTCACAAACTTAATATCACGATGTAACGAATATTAATAGTATAATTACGTGATCTACAGCCTAGGAGCCTATATATCCGTATGTGTTTTATCTAACAATTGTAATGAATCTATAAGTCCCTAATTGTCAAAATTTATTTGTCAGGACTGTGGAAAAAAAAAAGTTATGGTTTGTATGAAGATTAAATTGCCGTTCAAAGAAAAAAGTTATGGTTATTTTTAAATATGTCTAAACTCTAAAGTATAGTACTACTGTATACGAACTATGCAAAATGTACACATAGTAGGTATGTCTCCATCAAGTCCCATTAACCAAAGTTGCAGTCTCAAATTGTGGTTCAATTTTTCTGGTTAGGGGTACCAATAGTAGCATCCTATTGCAAGCTGTGATTTAGTTGTAAAGTTTCACTTGTCAGACTACCTAATCTTCTGTACCTTCTTGCTTGGCTTATCACTAGTTTATAGGCAACTTGATTGACCTCCTTTAGTTTTGTGTACACTCATGGACCCATGGAAAACTCTCACAAACTTATGTTAAATCACATGTAAAAAGATTTTACCGATCTTAAACCATAGGGATTCAAAATTACGTTTAGCTTGGTATAGTATAATTGGTATTACACATAAACCATAGGAATTCAAAGTTACATTTAGTTTGGTATAACTGGATCATTGATATAACCATTCAGAGGTAAAAGCACTTGTGACTATCACTCTTAGATGTGTGAGGTCTCAAATTCAATTCATCCTATGTGCAAACAACCCTGAAGCGGCTACGCCAAGCTCTTGAAAATGGAGGGCTTTACACGGTTTGAGTTTGTGTGACGGTGGGTTCAAACACCGTGCATATATTAATCGGCCATAAGGTCGGAAACCATGGTTATCCATAAGAAAAAAAGAACTAGATCATTGATTTATTTTTTGTTTGTAACATTCCTATGCAATATTTGTTTTGAGGTTCTAGTTTCATTTTTGCGGTTCTAGCTTCATATACCCAAGAATGAGACAAAAAATTATATCATCGCCTAGGGTTTTAGTTTCATGTTAGAATCTTTAATAAATGCTTTGCCGTTAAAGAAAACAGATTTTAGTCACATGTGATTTAAAGCCTAGCTAATCAAATGTGATTTAGATGGTCTCAAGTTATCTAGTGTTCTTAGTTAGAGCTCCAACTTATGTATTTATCTATGAAGTTACATCTATTCCAATTAGCAGACATCATAATTACAATAAAATTAGTACATGCCTTTCAAAATATACCTAGTTCAACCAAAGATTCACATTGGAGATGCAAACTTTTAATACTATATATACATCATCATGTTGTAACTGTGTTCATATTTCTAGGACAATAATGCATGTGTACATGGCTAACTTGATATGTTACTTGCCCAGTTAAAAAATTGTTATCTAAATTATATAGAGACAACGAATCTCAGACTAAAGAATCTTAAACTATAGCTCTCGTATGTTTTGTTGTTTGGTTAAAAAGAACCCAATTTGTTAAATTTTGTGTGTTTGTGTTCAACTACATGAATGTGACCCTCTTGTATAACAGTACATTTAAGATATAAAAACGATATCAACATTTTAGGTGTTTTTTGGGGTCGTCGGATGTTTTTTTGAGCAAAGGGTTATTGGATGTTGGCTTGGCCTTCTAATCAAATTATAAGAGTTATTTTTTCATAGTTTAGGACTCCTCATTTGTGCCCCGTGTTGTTGAGAAAAGGTGTCCTTTCCTAGGTCTTGTCATGTCACGTCCATCAGTAAGTAAACTTTTGAATACACCAGCTTAAATCTTGTTCATATATTGTGAAATTTGATCCAAAAAGGATCAATCCTTTCAATGTATAATGTATAATCTTTAATTAACACTAATCAACGAACCAATTTCTATTGTGAGATGTCAGTATACAGAAGACAGTAGAGAAATATCGTGAACATGTTAAGAAAGATGAAAATTGCAATCCTGAAATGGAAGTAAACACTCAGGTGAAGATTTTAATCATTATAGTTTCATAACCAAACAGAATATATCTTATACTAGAACGTACTGACCAAGTCACATGTTTTTTCAGCAACTGAAGGACGAAGCCGCGATAATTCAACAAAAGATAGAGCAACTTGAAGCTTCACAACGGTTCTTTCTTAGACATTACATCCCTTTCCGACCAATTGTCTTGCTTTCTACACTTTACTTGGAGTACTTTTGTTCATATTAAAATTGGATTTTATCCATGGCCAGGAAGTTTCTTGGACAAGATTTAGCATCATGTTCACTTGGCGAACTAAGCGAGCTAGACAGTAAACTGGAACATACATTAAGAACCATTAGAGCAAGAAAGGTATGCACAAACAGATATTGCATAAAGTTAGTATGTTCAGTCTAGTACAATATATGAGTTTCGATGTCATTAACCAAGTCTTTTGTTGATTTCAGGCTCAGTTATTCAAAGAACAATTTGATAAGCTGAAAGCTAAGGTTTGCATTTTCCTAGCTTTTTAGAAATCGATTTATCTCTTCCTTATAACCCATTTTCCTATTCAGGAAAGGTATCTTTTGGAGCAAAATGAAAGATTATGCCAAGAAAACACAAGTTTAAGCCAAAAGGTACATCTTAATTAATCCTGTAAAAAAAATATTTCTTACGATAAAGAAAAAGAAAGAATAATTATTATTTGAATTATATCAGCAAGTTGTGAATCCACCCCAACAGCACTCAATGAAGCAAAAAGATGTGGTTATATGCAAAATGATTAGCAGCAACATGAATGCTTCACAAACGGATTCTTTCTTAGTCATTTGGAGACTATTCCCTTCACGACCAATTGACATCTGCATTTTACACATTACTTGGAGTACTTTCTGTATATTAAAAAAAAAAAAATATTGGATTTTATTCCATGCCTAGGGTAGTTTCTTGGACAAGATTTTAGCATCATGTTCAACTTGCGAGATACTAGCGAGTAGACAGTAAACTGGAACATACATAAGAAACCATTTTAGAGCAAGAAAGTATGCACAAACAGATATTGCTAAAGTTAGTATGTTCAGATCTGTACAATACTATGAGTTTCGATGTCAATTAACCAAGTCTTTTGATGTATTTCAGGCTCAGGTTATTCAATGGAACAATTGTTAAGTGGAAAGTAAGGTTGCAATTTCTAGCTGTTTTTGAAATCGATTTATCTCTTTTATAACCATGTTTCCTATTCAGGAAAGGTATACTTTTGGAGCAATGATAAGATTATGCCAAGAAAACACAAGTTTTAGCAAAAGGTACTTCTTAATTAATCCTGTAAAAACAAAATATCCTTTCTTACGATAGAAAAAGAAAGATATTATTGATTATTTGAAACAATTTAGATATCAGCGTTTGTGAAGTAGACACACCCAACCGTGTACTCACTGAATGCAAAAGATTTGTGGTTATATGCAGCATTGGAAAGTAGGCAGTTGTCGAGATGGTGAAACAGAACTTTTGTTGGCTTTGAGCCTCATCATCCAGAAATGCTCGAGAGTTATAGTTCTAAAGTTTTGCTAACTTTTGATCAATATACCTACAGAAACTATATTTGTATTCCATATAAAGGATAAACTAGCAAGCATATAGCAACAATATAAAGATGCCAAATTGTTCATTTATAGAATAAAAAGGTTATTACCAAATGATGTGGGATTATTTAGTAATAACTAGAAATCTTTTTTGCGTGTGGCTATTTTCCTAGGATTAACATGTTGGTGTATATGGAAGTATGGACATCATATCATGTTTTTATTTCAAAACTGCTTGAAACTTAATAGAGGTAATTCTTTGGCGATTGTGCTAAAGTAAACCTAATTACCAAACAAGTCTAATAATATGAGTACTTTTTTATTTACCAAATTTGACCATTTTCTTCACTTTACTAAGACAGCCCATGGTGCATAAAACTGTGCACACCGGCGCATAAACTCTTGTGCACACCGGCGCTTGATTGTGCATCAAGGCGAATAAGCTTTATGTATCACTGCTCCATTTCTTATGCATAACGACACATAAGTTTTATACACCATCTTTTAAGCTTTAGGTTTTTATTTCTACTTTGTGTCAAAGATTAAACAGTGGCTGTTCTAATCATTTATTCGGACTTTCACAAATTGTAGAAAGGTTATTCAGTTGGTTTAAAGTCTGTTAGTGAAAACTCTTCATAAAGTTATTGACCCAATTATATTCACTTTCTAAATAGGTATTATACGCTAAAATGCCTATTAAATCACTTCATCTCCAACTAACACATTTATCACTATATATTATTTCCCATTTATTCTTTATTTACATCTCTAATTAACCTACCATCCTCATCCACTTTTTCAAATCTCATAACATTAAAGAGGTGCATCACGACGCATAATGTGGGTGCATTAGAGTGCGTCACGGCGCATAAAAGTGGTGCATAAAGGTGCATAATGAGTGCATCACGATGCATAAGGTGTGCATTTCACAAGACGTAAAAGTGGTGCATTACGGCGCATAAGGAGTGCATCACGGTGCATAAGTAGTGCATCATGGTGCACATTAAGTGCATCATGACGCATAAGGTGTATATGTAAATAAATCGGCGCATAGCATAAAGCGCATACAATATCATAATGCACACTTATTAATAGTCGTAGGATATGACAGTCATACATCCAAACATTATTTTCGAAAAGTTCATTTTGGTAAAATATATTTGCGTCGTCCACTTTCGTATTTTAGTATCTAGATGGTTCAGTTAAGAATTTTTCTCGCAAAAGAAACTACTTTGAGGAATGATAGAGTTGATACGGTTAAATGGTTGAGCAAGGAGAAGAATATTAGAGGCTATAACGGCTCAAGCCCGAATGTGGGTTTGGTCCATTAGGGTTTTAGGGTTTCTAGCATCTTCTATGTTGCCCTATAAATACATATCAGTAATATAATACATCTCATGGGGTTTTCATCATTCAACATGGTATCAGAGCGGGTTGATCCTCAAACCTAGGTGGCTAAGTTGAGCCGCGTCTTTTATGCCACCCCGTCAAACCCTAGCCGTCACCATTAATCCCTTTTTCAAAACAAAAAGTGTCTATGCTTTATTTTTATTTTTTTATTTCTTTTCTCTTGATCTTGCTGCATGATTCGTCAATTTTAACACACGTAAAATAATATATATAATACTATGGAAAATCACCAATTTACCCTTGAGGACAAAGGTAAAAGGAAACTCTTCAAAATATATATAATATAATATAATACGTATATTAACTGGAAAGTATGATTTCCCGGGTCGTTTCCCTAACGATTTGTGAAATTGAAACCTCGATTGTTGTTCGGACAATGATTTGAATTGGAAACAAATGATGATTTGATTAACTACTTTTAAAAGTTGAGATAAACAAATTAAAAACTAATTAAGCCCACTTAAAGACAAATTACGGAAATAAAAAAAACGCAAAAAACGGGGACCCTTAATCGGCAGTGTCCAAAAACCTTATTCACTAAAGATTAAACCTAGCTTAAATTTTCTTTTTAAACTGGACTTATTTGACTAAAAAAATAAGTTTAAAGAAAACTAGAACAAAAACGGAGCAGAGTAATATGGACGTTAAAAACCTGAAAATTGAAAATGAGAAACGAATCCCGTTCTTTAGAAAACGAACATTTGCAAATTGGACCCTACGAAAGTAAAAGTAATTTTCCTATGAACTTAGGATAAAGAAAATTTTCTAAAAAAGATCTTATATTTTTCTGATTATTTTTCCTATTTTTTATGATTTTTTTAAAAGTTTTTAATGAATATAATTAAAGATTGAAATACTAAAATGAACTCGAAAAATTATGGAAAAATAAACAAAAAAATAGCTTAAACTCATATAACATCCTAAGAAAAATTAGCCAAAAGTCCAGCTTATCAAATAACCACGAAATAAGCTGTTAATTAACAGCTTATAAGGCTTATTTTGGCAAATGAATATAAATGAATTTATTATGCAAGTAATTGGTTTGGATGAGCTACGGTAGATAATTGGTTAACAGTTATGGTTTAGTGAGTGTTTTTTTTGAGGGGGGGGGTCCCTTTTGGGTTCGATTGCTTCACACCCTAGCGCGCGCGCATACCGTTTTTTTCATATTTTTCATAAACCTAAAGCTCATAAAATATTAAGACATAGTTCTAAGCACCTTTAAATACAAGAAGCTGTAAGCTGAAATTGGAGGACATAAGCTCTCTAGGTCGCTTTGTGAAGTGAAACTGATTCACAGAAAGTGAGCTTTTAAGCTCAATATTGCTTCATTTTGACCTTAAATGCTGGCACAAAACCTTCAATTAGCTCAAATTTATAAACAACAAAATAATTTAGAATCTAGTGAAATGTTTTCTATCTAATTCTAACAAAAAAAAGCCTATGATCCATACTAACAATAAATCCTAAATGAATCAATGTTCAAACTGACAAACTCAGATTTATATCAAAAGCTCAAAAAATTAAGAAAAGATTAAAATGCTCAATAAGCCAAGACAGAGGCTGAGCTTATGAGAACTACTTAACCTAACTTTAAGCTTTCAATTCAGAGACAACGAAAATCAAGAGACTAAAACTTAAAATTCTCAAAATTAAAAGGCTAAAATTCTGTCACTATGTTTTTGTATTTATGAGATTTTCTATGACTTTTAAGAGCTAATTTTAACTCAGTAATTAAGCTAGAAAATAAAAAGCAAGCCCTAAACTTTATTAAGCTCTTATGTATGAATTAAAGCTACTTGAATTTCGAAAGTTTTTAAAAGTTTACTAACACTAAAAAATTAATAATAATGTTACTACTGTCTGAAGAACTTTACCACAAGAGCAAAAGCAAAGTGCAGGCCACAATGGTGGGTCAATTTTGCACTAAACACCTCTCACTAGGAGAGTGTAAACAAACCAAATAAACAAAATCCAAGCCTTAGAGGGCTTTGATCAAAATTTTCAACAAGCAAAGAAAAGTAGAAAATGTACCCTGTTGTGAGATCAATTTAATAAGCCATGTAAAATGATTTAGAATTCAAACTAAACTTCAAAACCTTTTGCAAACTTGTTCAATCACTAAAATTTCAACTGTCCAAAATGATAAACTCAATTATTCTTTGACTTTTGAGGTCAAAATCACTACTATACCAAACAGACTCCTTATGGTATGGACAGATTCAAATTGAGCTTATGAAATTGAATACTAGCTTATAAAACCTTTGATACCAGGATAACACTGAGCTTATAACAAGCTTTAACAAAAGGATTTCACACTACTTAAAAATCTAAAAATCTAAGATCTATAACTATGCTTAATTATTTTTTGGTTTGGTTTTATGATTTTTAGACATTAATGAAATATAAAAGATCTAAAATGCAAGACAAAGAAATACAGATGAAATATTTCAAACTAATAAGGCAACTGTAATAGCCCAGTAATAGTAAGCAAATAAGCAATAGAATGAACAATTAAGCTTAATACTAAGAGACTTAAACACCAAAGAACATAAATGAAACTACAAGATGCTTTAGCTTAACAGAACTTATATGCTTTTAGTGCTAATCAACCAACTTCTGGCTATCTCAAAGGATACCGCAGTAAAAGTCCTTTGGATCCTTTCAATTATTGGATCCCCTTCCATTATTGGATCCCCTTCCATTAGCTTATAGGTTCAAATTACAAGGTACTTAAACTGATTTTATGATCTAAGTAAGTTTAAGTCTGAATTAAGCTCTATCACTAGCTTAGAGACTAGTGAGAGCTAATGAGAGCTTATCCAAAGTAACATAAGAATAAAGAGCTTATAGGAGCTTATGACTTAAAAACAGTTTGATTAAATCTAGAACAAGGATTTTATTAAACTTCAAAAGGATTACAAGGATTTAAAACTGAAAGTTACATACTACTCAAAAAGAAAATTACAACTGAAAGTAAATTTGATAAGCTAAAGGTAAAATTAAGCTAAATTAATAAAGCTAGGACTAGATGTGTGTGTGTGAGATGTGTAAGATAATATTATAGCCATCTGAAGAAGCGTGACCCTTCTAGTCTGTAGCTTACATTTAACCACGCTATTTCAATCTCAAACGAACGTACATTCTTTAATCCTTGTGGAGAGATGAATCAAGGCCCTTGGATTAATTCATAACTCACACAGTAGTGCCAAGCTTGAATCTTTTGATGTGACTTTTGTTGCTTGTGTTGCTTTTTTGTGTGGTGACTCCAAGACGGTAAAATCAATCATTCCCTTGTGCTTTCCCTTCTTCCATGTGGCATTCTTGCTTAAGTGAGCCAATTAGGACTCATGGTTTGACATCTTAATCCCTGCCATTTTGCTTGCTTACGACACCATGAATTGTTATTTTGACTTCAATTTTAGAAACAACCCTTTGATTTGACAATTGGGTAACTATTGGAGGAGTCGACACACTATCCCCTAGTGTAACAATATTTTAACTTGTTTTTCCTTGCCCTTGGTTTAACTAAGGGTAATGGGGGTGCGAAACTTCGCGCGCGCGCTCTCGGCGCCAATTTAGTCCCTCTCTTTTATATTTCTTTGTAATGAAAGTGTAGGTATAAAATAACTTTCAAACTAGGCAAGATTGGTCCCTAGATTTATGTAGTGGGTTATAGTTTAGGTTTTTGGGCCGGGTATGGATAAATGGGCTTGGACTTTGTTATTTTAGGTCCGGGTAAGGAAATAGAAAGGTAAAAGCCCATTTAGCTTTAGGGACCATTTGTGTATTTTTGGTTTTATTAAGGAACTGAAATGAAACTTTGGGTTTTTGTCTTTAGTGAGTTGACTTTGACTTTGGTTGACTGAGAGTTGACCAAGGTTGACTTTTTGACTTTAGCTTCCGGCTCTTGTACACTCTTCCGTTCTCATGTTCGTGTTTGCCCGTTTTTGATCGTTTTCATGTGATTTTTGCTATATCCGTACCTGCACACACAAAACACAAAAACAAGCATATCTTTGCCATTTTTAGTCTGTTTTGGGCTTAGTTGGGCCTTTTTAGGTATAAAAGGATATGTGTTTTCACACATATCACTGCATGATGAGATTAATCCCCGCTTGATGTCGGATGCCATCATCCAAATTAATTATTTGCTTTAATTCTATTGCTTTGCTACCACTTTGTTTTGCTTTTGCTGCTCTAGATGAAGATTTGTCTTTGCTTGCTGTTGAAGGTCTTCATCAACAAAACTTTTATTATTTAATGTTTATTTAGTTTTCTCATCCAATATGAGCTTTTACAATTTCACCACTCGGATTGCGAGGAAGGGGGGGGGGGGGGTATTAAAGGATATAACAACCCAAGCCCGAATGTGGGTTGGGTCCATTAGGATTTGAGAGTTTCTAGTATCTATTATGTTACCCTATAAATACATATCAATAATATAATATATTTCACGGGATTTTTCATCTTTCAACAAAGAATATGATAAAGTTTAGCATCAATAGAGTATGGAAGGACCTCAGAGAGCAGGAAGATAATGTGGTATGCTACAATGTGGTATGGTTCTCAGAGCATCTCTAATGCATAGTGCGATACATGGTTCAATACACTTTCACGCCATCACCACATCAACATATCAACTTTTATACAAAAACTTCACAATGCATTGAACTTAACACAATTTAATAGATTACCACATCATCTAACTTTTTTTAATAAATAAATTTTGATAAAGTAATAAAATCATTTTATAATAACATATACTTTGCATAAAAACATACAGAAATGCAAAAAATGTATACAAATTATGACAAAAGTATCTTGAGGTGAATATTTATCAAATTAAAAATAAAAATACTACAATATTGT
>BQNB010006660.1:27500-66468 GCA_026074375.1 Tanacetum coccineum | reverse complement strand
TTTCTATGATTATAATTGTTGTATCCATGAAGTAATACCCTAGATTAGCTTCTGCTGCTATATTGTAAAAATGGGGGTGTTACACTAATAAAAGCCAAATTTTGGTTGCCTCGATGTGGACTTAATCTTGATGACATTTGATCTTTTGAAAAGGGTTAGGAATTACATTTTATTTTTGGAATTAATAAGTATCGAAATAAAGTCTTAAAGAGCCTTCGGGTATATGACTTAAATAAAATCTTGAGATACAAAATTAGGAATAAGGGAGGAGAAGTAATACACAATTAGCTTTTATAAGTAGTGTTAGCATCATAACTTGTATTTTACAATGATCTTGTTTTTAAGCTTGGCTTGGAGAAGTTAAAGTCAGGGACGATAAATTTATCCATTTGGACATTTTTGTGCTTTTTGTTCCGTGATCCTCAAAGTTATCAATGAATAATGAAAGCAATACATTATGTCACACATGAATAAGTTGTAAGTTGGAAATTATGAAAATCATAAAAATAGAAAAATATTGAAAAATGGGAAAACGGGGTGTTTTAAAACTTGTGATTTCTTAACTCTCCCCACAAAAGACTTTGCTACTTTTCAAAGGATTAGTTTGGGGAGGTTTTGGAGTATTTGGTTTTAGAGCATATAACATTGCGTGAGGACACGACAATCACTTAGTTTGGGGAATTTTGATAAGTGTGAAAACACTTATCCGTTTTTATATCAAAATAACCCTTAAAAGATGAAAAATGAATATATTATGCTTGTATATTGTATATTTTGTCTTTTATGATGTGTAGGTACGGATATTACAAGAATCACATGAAAAGAGCCAAAAACCGGACAAAAACGAACACGAGACGGAAAGAGTACACAAGAGTCGGGTGTTTATTAGCAAGGGTCAACAAAAGTCAACCATGGTCAACCTTGGTCAACTCATGTGAAGACAAACCCTTGTAATTACCAAAAGGACCTTTAATGCTAAATCATTTCACCAAAAATCCCTAAACCAATTACACCGTTAGTCCTTTATTACTAATGGACTAACGGTCGTTAAGTTAAATATTAACCCTTTGATATTAAAACCACCGAGCCCATATCCAATTAAATAACCCAGCCCAAGTCAAAACCCATTTTTAAAACTCGGTCAAATGGTCAAACGAATAAAAGAAAAAGAATAAGGCGGGCGAACCCTTTTTACTGTGCACCCTTCGTCCCAAATTAACCCTGCACACACGTACCTTAAATTCACTCCCACTTAAGTAATACTTACCTCTTCTAGAAGCCAATACGTCATCCCTGACGTCAAAGGGAATGCCACCTTGGCAATCCTGACATCAATGATTGGCTGTGACAGGTGGCACGCAATCCAAAGGATGGAATTGATGCTTGGAAGCAAAGCAAACATTGAAGGGCCAGGATTAGAGATCTCAGACGCTCCTCAAGGTCCTAGAAGGTTCATCTCAAGGCTATAAATTGAAGAGCTCCTCACACATACGAAAAATCTAGAGTAGTAGTGTAGAATTAGTTTAGTTTATTAATCGTTTTTAGCCTATTGTATTTCAAATTAGTGTAACTTTCTTTTCATAAGCTTGTATTCAGTTTAAATCATTAATAAAAGTGTAGTTTTCATATTGTTCAATTTGCAATTCATGATTTTACTTTAATGCATAATGGTTTGAATAAGCTCTCTTATACTCAAATAAGCTCAATAAGCTTTCACTAAAACTAATAAGCTAGCTATGAACTCAATTAAGCTCTCAAAGCTTAACTGAGCTTTTTGTTACTCAAAATCCACTCCCAAATTAAACCTCAGCTTATTTTTGGAAGGGAAGCCAGACTTGAATGGGATTCCAAGACCCCACCAGCTTATCCTAGATAAGTTGGAGCTAGTAGATCAGCTCTTGGAGCAATTTATAAGCCTTGTTTGTGCAAAGGCTCTAGTAAGTTCTTAATTTCTCTTTTATAGCTTAAATTTTCAATTTAGCTTTTTACTGCTTATTGTCTACTTATAATTGTTTAGAATAGCTTAATACTGCTTATTATAGTTGTTAGATGCTTATCTAGTTCAATTATCGGTTTAGATCTTAGTTTACAAGTTTTTGTTATAAAACAGTTGAGAAAACCAAAAATATTAGCATAATCTGTTTGCTTATGATTCCTGCTTATTTGATTGATGAAATATGCTCATTTGTTCTTTTATAAGTTGAGCACTATCTGGTATTGCTTATCTAAGCCTTAATTCTAAATTTTATTAGCTAAAAATGAGTTTATGCAACTTAAAAGGGTGTTTGGTTCATGGCAGTACTAACATGAGTTAGTACTGTCCACAACCATTTGGTTCTTTAATTTGATTTTAAATCTCAAAGTTAAGTTAATAAAACAAGGATTTAAGGAATTTGTTAGGATTAATCAAGTTTCAATAGGTTTGTGAGTTGGATGTATTAATCTGAGATCATAAGCTCAGACTCATTGAATCTTTGAGCTTAATTTTGTTCTAGCTAGTATTCTCTATTTGCTTTTGTTTTGGTCATTAAATGGTGTTGAAACAGGTTTTAAAGGTCTACATCTTTTGGTTTTGAGTTTTGGCTAAAAAAGTGTTAACTGCATCAGTAGACATAGAGATGATTGACTTGTGCCGGATGACTTGAAGAATATGAAACCACTTAAACTGCATTACAGATGCATCAACTAAGAAGAATAGCATTGTCATTGCATTTGAATTGTGATGATATTTGTGCCTGCATATGCACGTTATTGCAAGATAGCTTTTAGAGATTAATCTTTCCGTCTATTTCTTTTAGTTGTTTTCCTTTCTAAATCAATCATTCCGCAAGATACACAAGTACTTGTTCTCGAACGTTGCGCAGGAACTTACTTATTAACTTGCTCCGTTACTTTTCTTTCACAACAAGGGTAGATTTCCATCTTGACTCATGTAGATTATCAGCAAGTGATCATATTGATGTCCGTGGCAGAACCTTTTCTTGGATGTGCAAAATAAGTATACATACTCGTCCCTGTAATTCGTGAAAGAAAACTCTTGTATACTTTTGAATCGATTGGTTTTGCCTTGATCAATGATGATGACCGTGTTGTTTCTATGGTAAACTTTGGTGCAGATGAACCTGATGTTGGTGTAGGATGAGTAACCATTTTTCAATTCCTGGAGTTCTCGGTATACGAGGTTACGAGAGTAGAGAGATTCCTAGAAGTAATTATGTTTTTTTTTGGTGAGGGAATTGGTGAAATCCTAGTCTCCTCTACATTCTTCCCTTTCACCCTTCTCCTTAATTCAAACACTTCTCAGTTATTTCATCCTTCTTATTCTTCCAACATTTACAGGTTATAACAATATTGGTAATATCTACCATTGGAGTATCTTTATCTGGTTCCACCTCCGTGTCCTTTGTAGTCTCTTCCTCCTTTTCCTGAACAATCTCCACCTCCGGACTTTCCTTATCACTCCTGGGCTCTAACCTAGTGTCGGGAATAGATGTGTCATCATGCCTAGGGGGTGAACTATCATCAACATTCTCAGGATCTTCAACAAGCTTCTCAATCTCCTCAGCATGTCAAGTGCTGTATAACCAATGCCACATTTCTCTTGCTTCTTGTCTTCACGGCTCTTGTGCTCGCAAGGGACTTTACTTAAAAGCATGTTTGTAAAATCATCGATCAGCTTTTTTGCTGAATGGGCACTGGAGCAGGTGGTGTTAGTCGTGCAGATTGCCTTGACGGTAATCGAAAACGAATCACAGTTGATCATTTTGGAACACTTGACTCAGCTGTCTCCGTAGCAGGGTTAGGTGACCTAGGGGCGCTAGGTGTCCTATGCGTTCCCTGGGTAGACTCAGTCGGCTGTGACTGAGTCAGAGGAACATCTAGCCCAACCCTCTGCATCCATTATAATGACTCCGGTATAGCTCATCTCATCTGTGATCATCCATGCTGGTATCCGCATCCCAACCTTGTTCTTGTTTCTTCCTGAATTAAAGATATTCTTCATAATATCATCATCTTGAAGATTGTGATAAGCATCTCGAGCACGTCTTGAAATGTCAGGAAAGATAGTCATATAATGACTGATGATGATCTTCGTAAATCGTGGGTATGGGATCGAAGTGGCAGGATGATGAAGCGAATAGTAAATGCCTTCCCACATTAACTCCGCCATAATACCACATGGATAGGTTAGGGCAAAGCAGTATAACATATGATTATCTGCAAACGGCGGTTGGTCCCATCCGTAACGCGTGTAGTCAAGCAACTTGGAGAATGATCTTGCATTAACGTCTGCCAAGGCGGTAGAAGACACAGGTATCTTGAAATAGATACTGTTTTTTTTTCTTGAGTTCCATTGTAAAGCTAACACTTGTTGTAAAAGGGAACTATATCAGAGAATGATGTAGGTGGCACAATCGAAGCATGTTTTATTACTCATTTTGTTTGTGGATGATGAAAGATTATTTGAAGTCACTCGAGAGTAAGTGTAAGCTTTTTCTTCTAGCAAGAATTGAATCATGCTTTGATCCGTCTTCTTTCAAAGTATGCTAGAACTGTGCCATATAAATCCAAGGTACAGATGTTGAAGCTGCAATGCTGAATCATAACGGATGATTCTTAATAATATTTATCAGAATATTGCTCTCTGATGGACATTGCACATGCGCCCAAGCAAACCTTATTGTTTTGCATCCTTAAGGTTCATATCGCTTGTTTGGAGGACACACTTCATATGGTTATGAACCATCGCTGAATGTATGTTGTTGTGCCATGAAGATAACTAAATGAATACAATTGAGGTGTTAGGAAACAAATAATTCTTTTGAAATTTTTGTCTTTTTCCTCTATGTCTGTTTTTATATGTTCTAGCAATTCTTTTTGAACATATTTTGATCAGTTTGTTTCTCATGTGCTTTTTCTTGCTTTTTCTAGCACATGTCATATGCTTTATTCGAATTATTCTTTTTATTTACTCATTTGTGTGGTTCTGGCATTTCTTTTTCGAACACACTTTTGAGTTGCTATTTTCGGTATGGATTTAGCTCTCTCTTTTTGTTTTTAGAATATCCTCACCAGAAATTCTTTGTGACATGATACTCTCTCAAGAAGGATGAAGATTTCTCTTTTGATTTGAATCAAGACACAGTTATGAAAAATTTAAGAGAATTCCTTACAAATTTCGTAAAATTGTTTTTAAGAAAGTAGGGGCTTTAATCATTTTGACACAATAATAGATTTTGAGAACTTTTTCAGAAATCATGTGACAAAACTTTTCATGATGTTGATAAATTTGATTAAATGTAATTCACAAACCCACAACGGATGGTACACTAAGTAACTCACTCCTAATTTTGTTCATTGCATGAAAACGGCCGTAGTCCGGGACTTGACTTAGTCCACTTAAACAATTAAGATTTTGAAACTTCACATATTCAAGTTATAAAAAACTTTGATTCTTTAACATTTGATACTGAAGCATAAATACCATGAATACAAAACAATCTAAGCAATTAATTGAATGGACACAAGTCAACTCACTCCTCATTCTGTTCATGCAGAAATACAGGTCAAAAACCGGACATGACTTAGTCCACTTAAATACAATTACGAATAGGACAGATAGATCCAGTGCATATACTTCATGAAAATTGTTTCTTTGCAAAAAAACTAATTGTTTAGATTTCAGCACAGTAGAAACTGATAGTTTTTGTTTTTCACAGACATTCACACAATAAGCATTACAATCATGAAGCAACAACATTATTCATATACAAAACACTTTCACAGAACCACAAACAATTAAACTGTTTTTCACCATTAACCTCTACTGAGTTTTGACTTTTGTTGTTTGGACCTACCGAGTTTGACCAGTTGACTTAACGATTTTGACAATTAGACTTTTTATGTAGTTTCAAAATAATGACTTATGTTACCATAAACGTTAATTATCATCTAAAGTATTTAAATCTTTACAGATTATTACTGTGCAACAACGTACTAAACTCGCTAAATTAAAAAATTCAGGTATGTACTACCGAGTTTAATCAAAACTTAATCCTAACCATTCTATGATCATTTTATGGCCTAAGTCACTTTTTTCACTAAATCTAAGCCTAAGATTATGCGCACACTATCATAAGCTACAAATCATTATCATAACACTCAAATCGGTAAATTCAGCTTTTACCGAGTTCATACTTTCGGTAATCCCATATTACTCTATAAACCTAAGACATATTTATCCACTTAAGTTATGAGTAAGAGTGAAAATTACAATCGTGGTTATGAATTAGATAAGCGGAAAATCAGATTTCTACTCAAACTCGGTTTAAAAGGATTCTGGTGAAACAGAAATAATAATGAATTAAAGTCCATTTATATAGCAACCCGAAACATTGGAAAATTGTCATTTTCAGTCCCTGTACTTAACTTTTACCGAAAACTTTTGAAAAATTGTCACATTCAGTCCCTGTACTTAGTATTTACCAAAAAAATTTGGAAAATTTACACATTCAGTCCTTGTACTTTAGCATTTCCAATTTTTTGTTTGTGAATTTACACAAACTCCCCCTTAAACAATGAACATTCCCCCCTTGAAATAACAATTATGTAAAATTCATAGTCCGAAAATGAAAAATTGTTACTTTTTCAACTAAAACTCCCCCTCGAAAATATAACATTTCCAATTTTAGTCATCATGAGAGTTTATTATCAAAAAGATGTTTGTGAATGAAAATTGGAAGAACTCCCCCTTGGATCATGATTCCGTATTTTTCAATGTAAAAGGTTTTAATAAGAAACTTGGAATCATGAAACAAAAGATTGTAATTCTTTTTAAATTATGTTTTGTTTGTTTTTTTAATAAGAAAAATGTGTCAAATCTTTTTGTTATTTTTGAAATATTTATGTACATGTTTGTGATGTATGATCTTTTTACGAAGATAACTTTGTCAGACTTTCCAACTGAGTTGGAGTCATACATCTCATACCAATGCGATGAACTAGATACTCAAAGCGTTCTTTTGGAAGCGCCTTAGTAAATAGATCCGCTAGTTGGTATTCTGTTCCGACAAAGTAAATTTCCACAGTACCCCTCTCAACGTGTTCTTTAATAAAATGATACCGGATGTCAATGTGCTTTGTCTTAGAATGTTGGACTGGATTGCATGAAATAGCAATGGCACTCTTGGAATCACAATACATCGGAATCCGATTGTATTTAAATCCATAGTCAAGCAGTTGAGTACGCATCCATATCACTTGAGCACAGCATGCAGACAATGACATATATTCATCTTTTACAGTAGACACCGCCGTACAATCTTGTTTCTTTGAACTCCAACTCACGAGCTTTCCACCTAAAAATTACACTCCTCCTGATGCGCTTTTACAATCATCTTTACAACCATGCACGAGGTGCTTGCTTAAGACCGTATAGAGCTTTTTTCAAACATGTAGACGTGATTAGAAATTCGAATCATAAAACCTTTCGGGTTGGCTGGTGAATAAACTTCTTCTTTCAAAGGACCATTGAGAAAAGCCGTTTTGACATCCATTTGAAAGATAGTGATATTCATATGAGCAGCAAGAGAATGAAACATCCGAACAGCCTCAAGACGAGCAACAGGAGCAAATGACTCCTCAAAATCAATGCCTTCTTCTTGCTTATAACCTTTAGCCACAAGACGAGATTTGTTCCGAACCACAATATTTTCTGCATCACACTTATTCTTCCAAAGCCATTTGAGAGCAATAACATTCTTTCCTCTTAGTCGTGGAACCAAGTCCCAATACTGAGTCTTTCAAATTGATTCAACTCATCTTGCATAGACTCAATCCAACTATGATCGGCCATAGCTTCTTTGATGTTCTTTGGTTCAATAGTGCTAACGGTTAATGCATACATGCAAACCTCAGAATCGGTATGTAGCCGTTGACGAGTCATAACAGGTTTGGATGGGTCACCAATAACTTGGTCTAGAGGATGATCTTTTGTCCAAATATGAGTCGAGGGTTGTACTTGATGGAAATTCTGCACATTTGATAGTAATTCTGCACATTTGATGGTTCGAGATTCGTTGTAGATGACTTAATTTCCTCATGATTCAGAGAATCATATGGAACAAACTGTGTATTACCATCAAAATCAGCAGAATCTTCTTGATTGAATTCATCAGACTCTTGTAAAGAGATTGGAGAAGTTTGTTCATCAGATGTTGTGACAACAGGAGGAGCCTCATGTGTGTCAACAATGATTGAAGATGTAGAAGGTGAGTCTTCTTGATCGTGAGTCGGTTGTGCAGCAGAATTGATGGTAGTATCAGAAGATTTCTGCTCAAAATAATCTTCAAACATTGGACCGAACAAATTATCCAAATCCTCTTTTGAAGGAGTATTCATTAAGTCATCTGATGAATTTGGATTATTACATCATTGAAGTTTGGGTTCTAAACAATCATGTTCAGAAGCCATTGCTGTAAGCTCATCAAACTTGACATGAATAGTCTCCATAATCCTTTTGGTGCGACGGTTATAGATTCGAAAACCTCTTGATGTTTCCGAATAACCAATAAAAACCCCAATGTCTTTTTTTTTTTGCTTTTAGGTTTCATATTTTGCAAGATCATTACGGCCCATTTTGTAGATTAAACAATGAGCCAAACACATAGAAATACTCAACATTTTAGCTTTCTCCACTAACAGCTCATAAGGTGTTTTATTGTGTCGTGTGCTGATGATTGACCGGTTTTGAGTAAAACATGTTGTAGCAACTGCTTCAGCCCAAAGAAATTCAGGTAACCTCGAAAAAATAAGCATTGTGCGAGCAGCCTCAACCATAGTATGATTACGTCGTTCTACTACTCCATTTTGCTAAAGGATGTGCGAGCAATTGAAAAGAGTTGCATAATTCCTACTTTTCATCATAAGTTTTTGAGAGTTGCATTCTTGAATTCAGTGCCATTATCAGCCGATTCTGCAAACTTGGCTTTGTAATTCAATTGAGCTTGAGAATGAATTCTGATGAAATATCTAGAGTTTCGTCTTTCGAACGAAAGAAAAATAAACCCACAGTGAATCTAGAAAAATTCATCCACTACCACAAGAATATACTTATTTCCATTGACGAGCTACTATCATTGGACCGCACAAATCCATATGAAGTCATTCTAATTTGGAGTAATCACTTGAAATCAATTTAGGTGGTTGAGAAGCTTTCTTGCTTTTTCCTCTTTCACAAGCAGAACAAAGATGATCTTTTTCATATTTGAACTTTGGTAAACCGTCAACCAAGTCAAGTTTGTAAGTTCGTTTATGGTGCTAAAATTAGATGTGACAGTGTCGATTGCACATAAACCATGAATTGTTGAAGGTTGCTTTGGACATTAGACACATATGGGTGAAGAAGGCAGCCATGTCTGAGATGGAGATAGTTTTATAATTTGAATCGCGTCGCCTGTGACAAATCATCTCCTTCCAAATGCGAAATAAACAAAGTATTAGAACGATAGCCACTTCAAAATCTCCATCACAAAATTGTCAACATAAATAGATTGTGTCCAAGACCTTCAACATAGATATACATGCATATAGTTAATTCCATGTATATAATCACCATAGCCTGTAATAGCTGCAAAGTTGTCATTTCCAAAGCGAACGGTTCCCATGAACTTTTCAACGAAGTTTCTCAATAGTGAACGATCACCCATCATATGCTTTGAACAACCATATCAAAACATAGAACTGATTGGACTACCTGCAAACACAAAGAAGAAACACACATGGACTACTGGGCAATTTGACTATCCATCTCTTAACTGAAACCAGTGGTTTCGTATTCAAAGGATTAGTATGAGCATGTGGCTTTGTGTCTAAAACAGGTATCTCACATAAACATTTGGTTGTGATTAACATTCTTTGCCATAATCAACTTGTCGAACATCTTTTTTAGCATGAACGAAGCTTAATTGTTCTATCAGCTTGTTTCTTTTCTTTTTCTTAAATGCATAGGGAAACCTTATTTCTGCTTTTGATGCACTTGCTCTCAATCTTAGATTGGAAGCTACAATAGTAGTATATAAAGTTTAGTTGTGTCGCTTTCTCAGAAAACCTAGTCTGTGAGCTACACAAAGTAGTTTTAGAAGAATTTTGGTATCCTTAGAATTAAATAGAGAAGGTTCTACGAGCATTCGATAGACAATTTAACTTTTATGCTTAGCAACACATTTATCATGACAAGGAATAAGCACATTTTGCATACAAGAAACACATAACAAGTTTTCGCTTTAGAAGCGTTTGCAACAGCAACATCAATTACATTCTCCTTGTTTGACACAACTTTAGCAAATGTATTATCTGTTTGCTTATTTTTCCTAACATAAACTGCTTCTTTCTTGCATTCGTTATAGAGGGCATCTAAGACACTGGTCTTGACATGTGAATCTCTACTCTTGGTCTTTTAACACTAGATGTAGCATTCATTCATGTAGAAGATAACACATTCTTAGTCTTGTTTGTTTGTGATTCTTGTTGTGTGACAACTCTGTACATTCCAGGGCTAATGACATTTGTGTTTTGATGTGTCCCTGTTTGTTTGTTATGTGAAGTCTGTGAAGTGACTGGTTTTGACTCAACATGGTTTTCTTTTGTTTTAACCACAACCGTCTGATTTTGAGAAGCATTTTTATTTAAGGGTGTGACACAAAGAAAAGATTGAGAACCATGTGTCTTGTCAAACTTAGTATTCACAGACTTACCATTTTCACCATTTTTCATTCTAGCTTTCAACTCAGATATGGTAACTAAAAGATTCTGATTCTCAGCACGAATAGCACCATATGCATAAGTTTTCTCAGAGACATGAGTAATTAACTCATCCATTTCCTTTTGAGTTTGAGACCGTGTCTTTTTGATTGAATCGAAAAGCTTTTTATATTCCATTTTGGCATTATCTCGTCTGTTATAAAGATTGTATTTAAATATCCAAAAGGCACGTTCTCATCCTAAGTTTTCTGTTTTCTAGAAAATTCAAAGAAAAATCAAGAGGTTTTGAGTTTTTATTCTTCGAAGAATCCCATTTATGTTTTTCTTTTTCATGTTGCAATTTCAACTTAAAATCAACACTTTGTTTTTCACATCTTTGACTTCTTTCTCAAGAATTTTGTATTCTTGTCTTTCAATCCTTCTTGAATTCTCTAAAGATTTCTTTTTGACTTCGTTCATGCTTCATCATGTAAGGAAAATTATCAACACATTCATGGTTTAACACACCATAGCTCATTATCCTGTTTGAGTGATCTTCCAAAAGTTGATCATTCAACAATCATTTTGCCTTTCAATCTCATCAAGATAAACATCATTTTGCTCAAACGCATCTTTCATTTCTTTTATATCCCTTTGAAATAGATTCTGAAAGCCATCAAAGTAATCTAGTAATTCATTAAGAAGTGGTTTAACTTGATCTCGACAAAAATCATTAAGAGCTATTTCTTCCTATGATGTATAAAACATACTTGCCCTTTTACTGTTCTGTTTGATCAACAGAAACAACTTTTTAAATCCAACTTTTATATTGAATAATTCATTGATCAAAGGTAACTCATTTGGCATTGATTTTGTTTCCAGAATCTTAACAAAGGGAATATAAGAAGATGAAGAACATGTTGGTTCAACGAATGATTCTTTTTGAGAAACAAACTCGTTATAAAGCGCATTCAATTGTTTGTAATCAATTGTCCAACAATTTTGTTTGTTCGCAACAGTAATTGGATCATTCATTTTTTTATTCATTTTTTGTTGGCTTTTGAAAGCATCCTCTAGAGTTTCCTCAGAATCTCTAACTATCAAAGGAATTTCTATATTACCCGTCCTAGATGCAACATATAACTTTGGACATTCTGAAATTGCTTGTCTGAGTGTATAAGGATTCAGATACCCCAAACCATGTTTTAATTGTTGATCATAAACAGACAATGGTTTTGGACCGAGCATAAACATTGCTTGTAAAGAATTACCAATTTTCAAAAACAAATCAACATTCTTTTTCAGTTTTTCCTCAAGATCAAGAATAGTATCATGATACTTATCCTCGTTTTCACTCATTTTTCTTTTTAAAATTAAATGTGATTGTTGTAATTCCTCATTTTTCTGTTTGAAATGTTTGACCTCTTGACTCAACTCATCTCGTTGTTTTTCGAGATCTCGAATAATATCTCGATCACGATACAATTGAGACTCAGCTTGTTTTTGAACACGTTTTGCCCTTTCATCAGCTTCAATAAATTCTTTTAGATAATTGTTATCCTTGGTTATGTTTTCCAAAACCCGATTCCTTTCCTTATACATCTCAATCTGACTGGTCAAAGTCATATTTTGTTGTTGGACCTTTTGAGCAAATCTTTGTTGTTTTGCAGCTTCATCATATGCATTCCTAGCAAGTGTTTCTAATGCACACAGATCATAAACATGTGTATCTTTTTCAATACTGCCACTTGTAAATTTCTTTGGACAAAAATCAAATTGATTATTGCTATTAATTGATCATCATTCAATGTACTATTAATAAATTTTAGTATGAGTTTGGATACATTTGTTCATCTTTTCACTTAATGGATGAAGATTGTTACCTCACTTACAAAGGCAGACTCATAGCTTGGCTCTATCATCGAATTTGATCAGCTCGGTTGAATTCTACGCATTAAGAATATGTTTGCATCTAATTTCTTTAATTTCTTCCATCCTTGAAGCTATCAGCCAAAGAGAAAATCTTTCTGCTTCATCGGTATGAATTACACGGCTTCTTCCTGTTTTTGCAACAAATTTGCTATATGAAATACTTCGAATCACGAACCCTTGGCTTGGACAATTCCTCGCATAATGGTCCTTTTCCACGCAGTTTTATAGCATTGACCCGTGAAGTATTGCCTGGAGTCAGAGTACGAACAATCCTTTGAACATTGCAGTCTTCATTTGTAGCATCAATTCTCAAACCAACTCTCCTTGACTTAAGCTTCGTCTATTATTTCTTCCACACATTACCGAATTTCTGCTTTGAAATTTTCACCATGTCACCTTGAACGACTGCTTGATTTCGGTTTAGACGAAGCACGAAAGACGATTTGTTTGTTGGAATTAGAGTACTTTTAAGTAATGGCTTGGCATGTAACAATCAATAGCAGTTTGGCTAGGGGATCTGCAGAATGTGTGAACATCTTCCTTGCTCATACTCTTCTTTTTTTTAATCATAATTCAACTTCAGATGAAGGATGTGTCACATATAAGAAGAGGTGTTTCTGGAAGATGAACACGTGTGTGCTACCTAGAGGACAACAGGATCATGAGACTTTTTTCTAACTTCTTTGCCCTTGAAGCATTAACCAATTTCTCAAATTGCGAAAGATAATCAAAAAGATTATCAAACGAATCAACTGTCAATCGTTTAGCCAAACGAACTTGAGTCACACATTTAAACCATTCCTGTTGCAAACTATTCAAAAACTTTGAGTTTTGTGGGAACGATGCTCATTATGGTTACGATTGTCCACCTCAAGTTCCGTTTATCTATAATCCGGAACCGTGTTACACTCAAAACTTTAATTTCCCACAAAATTTTCATAGTTTTCAACAATATCTTTGTTGTACCCGTTGCGGAGGCCCGCATGAGACTTTTCAATGTCAACAAGTGATCTTCTACGAACCTTGTTGCGAAAATTGCAGAGGCCCGCATGAGACTTTTCAATGTGATCAATTGATCTTCGATGAGCCTTATTGTGAAAACTGCGGGGGTCCTCATGAAACTTTTCAATGTCAACCGGTGAATGAAAATTATTATGAGCCAAATTTTTGCTATGATTCTAATTCTTTCGGTTTTGACCAAGTTCAACCCCCGCAGTCTCCCGTCATTCATCAACCTCCTCAAGAAACGACTGTGGAAATGTTGCAAGCTAGAGAAGACCTTATGGAATCTATAGAAACATTTTTAAAGAAATTTAATCGTATATCTTTTAGAGAAACACCAAAGGTTTTAATGCAAGCTTGGGACACATTTTTTGAAATTAAACATGCATGTAAAGAAAAACAACATCAACCAGAGGTTATACAAGAATTACTTAACAAACTTCTTAATGATGTGAAAATTATAAGTGAGGAGCTGGCAGAGTTTATTAATAGTCCGAGTTGGAATCGTCCTGCCATTTACTATGATGATGACGAGGACTATACCATTGCAATCACACCCGACTTAGCAACCGAGGAGCCCGTTAACTCTCTTAGTATGGGGGACGAGCATCTTGACACTATTCTGGCAACGGAATCGGACGAAGTAATAAAGTCTAGTGTTGAGAACCTTGTCCCGATCCCAAGTGAGTCCAAGGGTATTCCCGACAGTATGTGTGATGTGCCTCTTTGTAACAATCCTACCCCTCTTGAAGCTTTCAAAGAACACTCTGAGATTGTCGTCGATTTCAGCGATGATTCTACTTTGAGTGATGACGATTCTCCCTACGGTGAGGATATCGATTATGTCGATGCATCACCTCTCGATGCTGAGATCGTCAGCTTAGAGGTGGTGGAGATTGTTATCCCGGAAGTTGGAGGGGTTGATACTGATATTCTTCTAACAATCAAAGACGATATTCTTCGTGAAAAATTGTTGAATGTCAATCTTCTTATTGCTAACATCGAAGCATTAAAAGATAATCCCACTCCATCTTCCAATTTTGTAACCAAGTCTTCCTCCACATCTCTTAACCTTTTCTTGGAGGAGACTAACACCTTTGATAATTCTTTACCTTTATCTGAAACTTTTTGCTTTAATCTAGAAGAGATTAGTAGTGGCAGTACCACTACTCGTTCTGATTTGTCTCTTCCGGATTATGAAGCTTTCTATCTCGATGACGATCATATTGAAGAGAAGAGTAGTGGCAGTACCACTACTCATGCTGATTTTTCTCAATATGATTCGTTCATCTTTGATCTTTCGATAAATCCGTTTCCTCCTGCCGATAGGAGTGACTCTTATCATGAGGAGTTCTGATAGGTCACATGAATCTTGAATCAATCATATCAACATGTAAGATTGAGAGAATGAGAGCAAGTGAAGGGAAAATTCAAATATTATTATGGAGGGAAAATTAAGAGTTGGTTACAAGAGCATCACCCTCTAATGAAGATTAGAGGGCTATTTATAGGCAATGGGAGGGAGGCTTCCCTTCCTTATTTTCTAACTTGTCAATACTAGTCCCTAGACTTTGGTTATTATGCTATTTCTTACTTAAAGCATAATAAACCTTATTACAAGCTATATTAAACTAAACAAAATAAAGTCTAATAACAAAATATAATAAAACCACATAATCGACACTTTTCCATAAACCTAACAATCTCCCCCTAAGGGTCGATTATTCTGGGCGTTCCCTCCTTGGTCCGAGTGGTCTACCATTCACGTACATCTCCCATCTTCTCATTTGATCTCGATAATTCAATCGAACTTCAATCTCTTCTTCAAACAACTTAAGAAACTCAACTTCATCATTTGTGAGTTCTTTTTGCACATAGCCATACTTGACATCATTAGAATAACTCTTTAGACCTTCAAGTGTTCTTCTCAGTGTTGCATCACAAAACTTAAGTATCTCTGAAGGTCTCATCACCCTTTTCTCTTTCTTGCTATTAGTGTAAATGATTCCATGTACGGGCTCATAGACAATAGAAAACACATCATATTCTTCAATTCCTGGGAACGTAATTGTTGGTGCAGTGAGATTAATCTTCTGTTGATAGCTTTCGATTCCAAGTTGGAAATCGTGCACTCTTTCCCATATCACTGAACTCCTGATGAACACTGATAGAGACCATAGCAATCCTGTATTAGCATAATCAGGTACCTTGTTATTCATGATCAGCAGATACATGTCTTCAATGTCATTCTTATTGAGGTTTTTGTAATCTGGCTCGGTTATTGACACTATGCAATCATTAGCTCTTCTTGCCACAATCTCTGTGATAAACTTATGTTCATGACCCAATTCCCAGAATGTCTTGATGACTTGAACGATCTTAGAGTTTGAATAGATCTCTTCCTTCGGTCTTCCAGGTTCTCAAGAATTTCCTTTCTGCTTTCCCAAACAATGTCACTTTGCAAGAAATTCTTCATCTGATCAATGTGATACTGATGTTCATCTCCTGAAGTACATCTTTGTCTTAGCATCTCATCCGCCATCTTCTTCAACTTAGCTTCATCAATTGTCAAAGATATCTCTTCCATGATGTCTTGTGTTACTTGCTTAGTTGGAATCTCATCATCATCAGAAGCATAAGAATCAGTCCAGAAATCAAATTCATCATCTTGTTCTTGATTACCTAAAGTAGAAGGACCTGGTTCCTCTACATTAACTTGTCCAGACGATGACTCTCCAGATACATATGCTTCATACTCCGATGTCTTCTGCCTTTTTGCACTATTCTCCCCCTCAGGATGAGCATCATCATGAGGATCGTCCTGATCTCTTGTGCGAACGACAGAAGATCTACAAGCAGTTTGTGGTACCTGAGTCTTCTCAAACTTCATCTGGAGAGCCAACCAAATTGCTATGTTGATTTTGAACTTGCGCAGAAACTTCCTTCTTAACTTGCTCCGTTACTTTCTCTTTCACCAACGAGGGTAGCGTTTCCATCATGACATCATGAAGATTATCAGCAAGTTGATCACTTGATGTCCGTGGCATGAACCTTTTCTTGAGATGTGCAAATAAGTAACCATATCGTCCCTGTAATTCATGAAAGAAACTCTTGTATCTTTTGAATCGATTGGGTTTTGCCTTGATCAATGATAGAAGATGATTGGTTTTTGTTAACTTTGGTTCAGATGAACCTGATGATGGTGTAGGATGAGTAACCGTCAATTCTTGAGTTTCTCGTATCGCAATACGAGAGTAAGAGATTTCCTAGGTGATCTATTGTGAGGGAATGGTGAAATCTAGTCTCCTTCTACATTCTTCCCTTTCACCCTTCTCCTTAATCAACACTTCATCAGCCAATTTCATTTTTCTTCATCAGCATCATTTTACAGGTGGAACAATATTGGTAATAACTACCATTAGAAAGGGGTAAAAAAAAATCTTATCTGGTTCCACCTCCGTGTCCTTTGTAGTCTCTTCCTCCTTTTTCCCCCGAACAATCTCCACCTCCGACTTTCCGTTTCACCCTGGGCTCTAACTATGCGGATATAGATATGTCATCATGCCTAAGGGGGGGGGGGGGTGAACTATCATCAACATTGTCCAGGATCTTCAACAAGCTTCTCAATCTCCTCCCTGCCAAGTGCTCGTATACCAGTGCCACATTTTCTCCTGCTTCTTGTTCTTCACGACTCTTGTGCTCAGTAAGACTTACTTGAATCATGTCTTCTAAAATCATCTCATCAACTTTTTCTGCTGAGTGCAGTTTGCCTTGACGGTAATCGAAAACGGATCACAGTTGATCGTTTTGGAACGCTTGACTCAGCTGTCTCTGTAGCAGGGTTAGATGACCTAAGGGCGCTAGGTGTCCTATGCGTTCCCTTGGTAGACTCAGTCGGCTGTGACTGAGTCAGAGGAACAACTAGCCCAAACACCTCTGCATACATCTTATAATGCTCCGTAAGCTTCATCTCATCTTTGATCATCCATGCTGGTATCCGCATCCCAACCTTGTTCTTGTTTCTTCCTGATGGTCATATCGCTTGTTTGGAGGACACAGTTCATCTGGATGAACATCAGCTGCATGTTGTTGTTGTGCCATGATGATAACTGAATGAATACAATTAAGGTGTTAGGAAACAAATAATTCTTTTGACATTTTTGTCTTTTTCCTCTCTGTCTGTTTTTATATGTTCTGGCAATTCTTTTTGAACATATTTTTGATCAGTTTTTTTCTCATGTGCTCGTTCTTGCTTTTTCTAGCACATGCCATACGCTTTATTCGAATTATTCTTTTTATTTACCATTTTTGTGTGTTCTGGCATTTCTTTTTCGAACACACTTTTGATTTGCTTTTTCGCGTATGGATTTAGCTCTCTCTTTCTGTTTTTAGAATATCCTCACCAAAAATTCTTTGTGACATGATACTCTCTCAAGAAGGATGAAGATTTCTCTTTTGATTTGAATCAAGACCACGGTATGAAGAAATTTCCAAGAGAAAATCCTTCCAACTTCTTAAAATTGTTTTTTAAGAAAAGAGTATTCAATTTTTGAACACAATAACAAATTTAGAGAACTTTTTCAAAAATCATGTGACAAAACTTTTCATGATGTTGATAATATTGAATAATGTAATCACAAAACCACAACTGAATGGACACTAAGTCACTCACTCCACATTCTGTTCATTGCAGAAAACGCTGTAGCGACCAATGACTTTAGGTATTTTTTTAAAAAAAGAAAAAATTTTTTTTTGTTTTTTTTTTTTTGGGGGAAAAAAATTAAAAAAAATTTTTTTTCAAGTAAAAAACTTTGAATTTTTCACATTGATTATGAAGCCTAAACCATGAATACAAACACATCAAATTCAATAATTTAAATGGACACTAAATCACTCACTCCTCATTCTGTTCAATGCAGAAAACGGTCCCGAAACCATACATGACTTGTCCACCTTAAAAAACTACGAATAGACATATATACCATAGCAAAGAATTCAAAAAAACTTGTTCTTTGCCAAATTATTTGTCAAGAATTTCAGCACACTAGAAACTTATCATTTGTTTTCATAGACATTCCGCAAGATAAGCATTACAATCATGAAGCAACAACCCTAATTTCAATACAAAACACTTCAAAACCACAAACAATTAAACTGATTTTCACCATTAACTTTTACTGAGTTTTGACTTTTGTTGACTACCGAGTTTGACCAGTTGACCTTACCGATTTTTGACAATTAGACTTTTACTGAGTTTTCCAAAAATAAATGACTTTTGTTACCATAAACTCCAATATCATCATAAGTGTTTAAATCAAGGACAGATTATAACCCGTGCACAAACTCCCCTTAAACAATGAATCTTTTTAAAACACTCCCTTGAATAACATTATTTAAAATTCATAGTTCCAAAGGAATTTTTTTTACTTTTTCAACTAAAACTCCCCCTCGAAAATATAACATTTCCAAATTTAGTCATCATGAGAGTTTATTATCAAAAAGATGTTTGTGAATGAAAATTGTAAGAACTCCCCCTTGGATCATGATTCCGTATTTTGCAATGTAAAAGGTTTTAATAAGAAACTTGGAATCATGAAACAAAAGATTGTAATTCTTTTTAAATTATGTTTTTTTTTAATTTTTCAATTTTTTCTTTTGTTTTTGAAATATTTATGTACATGATTGTGATGTATGATCTTTTCACGAAGATAACTTTGTCAGACTTTCCAACTGAGTTGGAGTCATACATCTCATACCAATGCGATGAACTAGATACTCAAAGCGTTCTTTTGGAAGCGCCTTAGTAAATAGATCCGCTAATTGGTATTCTATTCCGACAAAGTAAATTCTCCCACAGTACCCACTCAATTGTGTTCTTTAATAAAAAGATACCGGATGTCAATGTTGCTTTGTCTTGAATGTTTGGACGTGGATTGCATGAAATAGCAATGGCACTCTTGGAATCACAATACATCGGAATCCGATTGTATTTAAATCCATAGTCAAGCAGTTGAGTACGCATCCATATCACTTGAGCACAGCATGCAGACAATGAAACATATTCAGCTTCTGCAGTAGACATCGCAGTACAATCTTGTTTCTTTGAACTCCAACTCACGAGCTTTCCACCTAAAAATTGCAATCCTCCTGATGTGCTTTTACAATCATCTTTACAACCTGCATGGTCCGCATCTGAATAGGCAATTAGTTCAAAACCATAATCCTTCAGATACCATAGGCCCATGTTATAGGACTGTCTTAGGTACCGGAAGATTTCGTTTGACCTATTGAGGTGTTTGACCGTAGGTCGTGCTTGATAACGTGCACATACAAAAGTAGCAAAGGCTATGTCTGGTCGACTGGCTGTTAGATACATAAGCCCTCCTATCATACGACGATAAGTCGTTTGATCAGTAGGAGTGCCTTGTAAATCAGCATCCAGTCTCTCTATTGCCATAGGTGTGCTCATGGAGACACCTCATCTAGAACCAATGTTACTTAACAACTCTATTCATATTGTACTGACTTATGAATAGTCATGGGGAGATTGATGAACTTGAAAGCCCAAGAAGAATTTAGTTCACCATCATCAACATTTCAAAATTGTTATGCTATTAAAAGTTGCAAATCTTTTTGAAAAATCTGGATTTGTTGATCCAAAAATAATGTCATCAACATATACTTAAACAAGTAATATGTGTTAAAGATCGTTTAGCCCATCTAGGATAATAATAACAATGATTGATAATGCACAGCGGAATAATAAATAACACAATCAATGTTATGAACAAGGTTTTCTTTATTCATACTAATAAACTATAAACTATTCGACTTTAATCAGTCGACTATGCTATCTAGATAACTAACTATTACACAAACTAATAAGCTAACTATTAGACTCTCATTGGAGAGATCTAACTATGATGGATGATAAAACTATTCACCCTAATACCCTTTATATAGAGGGATATTAAGGCTTACAAAGGAAGCTAATTAATTATATTAGGAAGCTAATTAAAACTAATTAAAACCTTCCTTATCTTGATATTCTTTGACTTTTCAATGCCTATCTTCATGGAAATCTTCCAGCTTTTAATTCTTCCATATGTAGAATACCAAAGTGTCATATTAATCCCTTGTTGTTTCATTCGTCTTCATTTATGCATATGTAATTTTGTAATCATCAAATCTGAGATCCCAACAATCTTCCCCTATTTGATATTACAAAACAATCTTCATGAATGAAACAATCTTCAAAGCTTCCCCTTGAAATAAGATCTTCTTGTACATGTCACCACTTTAAAATAAGCTGCAAACCATATAGTCTTCTTCCCCTTTTTGTAATCATCTAATAGGGGTCTTCTGTAGATAAGCAACTCGTGAACACTTCCCCTTAAGTGGTACATGTAGATGGTTAAACATGTTAACAATAAGCTTCCCCTGAAAGTATGCTAACCATCTCTTGAATCTCGAACTCAGTAGGCTCCAAGTGGTAATTATTGATGAAGAAAAATGAGTATAACCCATATGTTGAAGAAGTAGAATTTCCCAAACTTGTGTCTTATGTCTTGCACTATTCACATGACGTCAAACTTATACCAAGACCAAAATATAAGTAATTACGTCGTTCTACTATTCCATTTTGCTGAGGTGTGCGAGCAATTGAAAATTGTTGCATAATGCCTAACTTTTCATAATGAGCTTTGAGAGTTGCATTCTTGAATTCAGTGCCATTATCAGTCCGAATCTTGCAAACTTTGGCTTTGTAATTCAATTGAGCTTGAGCAATGAATTTCTTGATGATCTCTGGAGTTTCGTCTTTTGAACGAAGAAAATAAACCCATGTAAATCTCGAAAAATCATCCACTATCACAAGAATATACTTCTTTCCATTTACCGAAGCTACTCTCATTGGACCGCACAAATCCATATGAAGTAATTCCAATTTGGAGTAATTACTTGGAATTAATTTAGGTGGATGAGAAGCTTTCTTGCTTTTTCCTCTTTCACAAGCAGAACAAAGATGATCTTTTTCATATTTGAACTTTGGTAAACCGTCAACCAAGTCAAGTTTGGTAAGATCGTTTATGGTGCCAAAATTAAGATGTGACAGTCGTCGATGCCATAACCATGACTTTGTTGAGGTTGCTTTGGACATTAGACAAATGGGTGAAGAAGCAGCCATGTCTGAGATTGAGATGGTATATAAATTCGAATCACGTCCGCCTGTGAGCAAATCATCTCCTTCCAGATTTCGAACATAACATGTTTTAGAACGAAAAGCCACTTCCAAATCTCCATCACAAAATTGTCCAACACTAAAGAGATTGTGTCCAAGACCTTCAACATAATATACATGACAAATAGTGATATTGCCATGTGTATAATCACCATATCCTGTAATAGCTGCAAAGTTGTCATTTCCAAAGCGAACGGTTCCCATGAACTTTTCAACGAAGTTTCTCAATAGTGAACGATCACCCGTCATATGCTTTGAACAACCACTGTCAACAACCCATAGAACGATCTGAACTACCTGCAACACAAGAAGAGGCAACACATGGACAATTGGACAATTTGACTATCCATCTCTTAACTGAAACTAGTGGTTTCGTATTTGAAGGATTAGTATGAGCATGTGGCTTTGTGTTAACAAGTGTCCACATAATATTTGGTTGTGATTCAAACCATTTTTGCCATAAACTACTTGTCCGAATCTTGTTTAGCATGAATGGGCTTAATGGTTTATCATACATGTTTCTTTTCTTCCTCTTAATCTCACTAGAAACCTTATCTCTAGCTTTTGATGCACTTGCTTCATCAATCTTAGATTTGGAAGCTACAGAAATCGTCTCTAAAGTCTTAGATTGTGTTGCTTTCTCAGAAAACCTAGTCTTAGGAGCTACAAAAGTAGTTTCAGAAGATTTTGGTATCCTAGAATTAACAGAAAAGGTTCTTCGAGCATTCGAACGCACATTCAATTTATGCTTAGCAACACATTTATCATGACAAGGAATTAGCACACTTTGCATACAAGAAACACATAACAAAGTTTTCGCTTTAGAAGCGTTTTCAACAGCAACATCAATTACATTCTCCTTGTTTGACACAACATTAGCAAATGTATTATCTGTTTGCTTATTTTGCCTAACATAAACTGCTTCTTTCTTTGCTTCATTCTTAGAGACATCTAAGACACTGGTCTTGACATGTGAATCTCTACTCTTTGGTCTCTTAATACTGAATGTAGCATTCATTCCTGTAGAAGATAACACATTATTAGACTTGTTTGTTTGTGATTCTCGTTGTGTGACAACTCTGTACATTCCAGGACTAATGACATTTGTGTTTGGATGTGTCAATGTTTGTTTGGTATGTGTAGTCTGTGAAGTGACTGGTTTTGACTCAACATTGTTTTCTTTTGTTTTTAAAACATCCGTCTGCTTTTGAAAAGCATTTTTATTTAAAGGTGTGACACAAAGAAAAGATTAAGAACCATGTATCTTGTCAAACTTAGTATTCACAGACTTACCATTTTTACCATTTTTCATTCTAGCTTTCAACTCAGATATGGTTACTAAAAATTCTGATTCTCAGCACGAATAACACCATATGTATAAGTTTTCTTAGAGACATGAGTAATTAACTCATCCATTTCCTTTTAAGTTTGAGATCATGTCTTTTTAATTGAATCGAAAAGCTTTTTGTATTCCATTTTGGCATTATCTCGTTTTTTTTATCAAAGATTGTACTTTAAAATCCAAAGACACATTCTCATCCTCAAGTTTTTGTATTCTAGAAATCTAAGAGAAATCTCAAGAGTTTTGGGGTTTTTATTCTTCGAAGAATACCCATTTATGTTATGTCTTTTCATGTTGCAATTTTAAAACTCAAAATCAACACTTTGTTTTTCACATCTTGAACATCTTCTCAAGTTTTTAATCTTGCTTTAAACCCTCTGAATCTCTAAAGATTTCTTTTTGACTTGTCAAGTTCCTCATGTAAGGACTTATCAACACATACATGTTTAACAACAAACTAGCACAATATCATGTGTGAAGTGATGCTTCTAAAAGTTGATCTTGTCACAAATCATTTTGCCTTACACTCCTCAAGATAAACATCATTTTGCTCAAACGCATCTTTCATTTCTTCTATATCCCTTTAAAATAGATTCTGAAAGCCATCAAAGTAATCCAGTAATTCATTAAGAAGTGGTTTAACTTGATCTCGACAAAAATCATTAAGAGCTATCTCTTCCTTTGATTAATAAAAACATTCTTGGCCTTTTACTACTGTTTCTGTTTATCAATAGAAACACTTGTTCAAATCCAACTTTTATAATTGAATAATTCATTGATCAAAAGGAACTTCACTTGCAATCAAATTTTTGTTTTTGTTTCAGAATCTTAACAAAGGCGAATATCAGAAGATGAGAACCAGTTTGTTCAACAAACACAAAGTAAGAATGATTCTTTTTGAGGAACGAAAGGTCATTATAAAGCGTATTTAATTGTTTGTAATCAATTGTCCAATAATTTTGTTTGTTCGCAACGGCAATTGGATCATTCATTTTTTCATTCATTTTCTGTTGACTTTTGAAAGCATCCTTTAGAGTTTCCTCAGAAAATCTAACATTCAAAGGAATTTCTATATTACCCGTCCTAGATGCAACATATAACTTTGGACATTTTGAAATTGCTTGTCTGAGTGTATAAGGATTCGGATACCCCAAACCATGTTTTAAAATTGTTGAGAAACATAAACAGACAATGGTTTTGGACGAGCAATTAAACATGCTTGTAAAGAATTAACCAATTTAAAAAGACAAAATCACATTCTTTTCAGTTTTTCCTCAGATCAAGAATAGTAATCATGATATTATCCAGCGTTTTCACTCATTTTTCTTTAAATAAATTGATTGTTGTAATCTCATTTTTTCTATTTAAAAAGTTTGACCTTTTAACTCACTTATCACGTTGATTTTTCAGAGATCTCGAATAATATCTCGATCACGATACAATTAGAGACTCAGCTTGTTCTTGAACCACGTTTTGCCCTTTCAAATCGCTTCAAGGAATTCTTTTAGCATAATTGTTATCCTCTGTTATGTTTCCCAAAACCCGATTCCTTTTCTTATACATCTCAATCTGACTGTCAAAGTCATATTTTGCTGTTTGGACCGTTTGAGACAAAATCTTTGTTGTTTTGCAGCTTCATCCATAATGCATTCCTACAAGTTTTCTAATGCAACACAGATCATAAACATGTTAATCTTTTTCAACACTCGGGGAGTAAAAACAAGAAAAGCCACTATTAACATGCTTTGACAGAATCAATTGAATATTGTTATTTAATTTGATCATCATCAATGTTACTGTTTAATAATTTTAGTATGAGTTGGATACATTTTGTTCACATTCTTCATTGATGGATGAATTGTACCTCACTTATAAATGCAGAATCAATAGCTTGCCAACATTCAGATTTTTGATCAGCTGGTTAAATTCTGGCCATTAAGCATATGTTTGCACTAAGTTCTTCAATTTCTTCCATCCTTGAAGCATCAGCAAAGAGAAAATCATTCTGCTCATCGGTAAGAATTACACCTGCTCCATGAAATACTTCGAATCACGAACCCTTGGCTTGGGATAATTCCTAGCATAATGTCCTTTTCCATCGCAGTTATAGCATTGACCCATTGAAGTATTGCCTGGAGTCAGAGTTCGAACAATCCTTTGAACATTTGCATCTCATTTGTAATCAATCAATCCCCAAACAACTTTCTTATGAACAATAGCTCGTCTATTATTTCTTCCAACATATACCAGAATTTCTGCTTGAATATTTTCACCCTGTCACCTTGAACGACTGCTTGATTTATGAGGTAATTTTAAGACCAAGCACGAAGACGATTGTTTTGTTTGGATTAAGAAATTTAGAGGTAATGCTTTGGCAAGCAATAAAACAACATAGCAATGCTAGGGATCTTCAAGATGGGTTGTGAACATCATCCCTCAGAACTCTTCATCATAAACAACTACAGATGAAGGATGTGTCCACATAATAAGAAGAGGTGTTTCTGGAAGATGAACCCGTGTGTGCTACTAGAGCCAAATGATCATGAGACTTTTCTAACTTCTTTGCCCTTGAAGCATTAACCAATTTCTCAAATTGCGAAAGATAATAAAAAAGAATCATTGAACGAATCAAATGTAATGGCTTAGCCCCAACGATCTTGAGTCCACCATATTTCAACCATTCCGTTGCAACTATTCAGAAACTATAGTTAACTGAAACAAATGGAAACTACATGTTGTTTCGGTCTAAATCATTCATTAACTGAGCAAAACGATGTAGAATGAAACCTAGTTGACTCCTCAGGTTTAGCTACAAATGATCAAATTCATCTTGTAAACCGCGTTTCTCTGTAATAGGTATGTATAGTTCCCTCACAACTTCAACACTAGCCCCATTTCCTTATAGGCCTCTTACAAGAATCCACAGAATTGTAATACAATGTAGGAATAGAAGAAAAGAATCAAATTCTGAGTTCCATTTGAACAATAAGTCATCTCCTTGAAGATCCTCTACTTTTGCAACCTTGGTATTATTGAACCTGTAGGTGTGATGTCCTAAACACATAAGGCCATCTTCCAGTGCTTTGTGAAGCCACTTCCGTTTACCTCTTAGCATTAAGAATCGTTTGAATCTACCTCGCCCAATGTATGGTAACAACCCCTTTCAAGCAGGTGGCCTAAAGTCTCAGGAACCGCATCAGCAAGGGATTGTTGGTATGTTTTGGATGTCGACATGTCTTAAGATTCAAAGATTGGATCTTTTTAGACGAATATGAGTGAGATTTGTGAGAAAATATCCAAACTCGGTAACAGTAGTCAAATTCGGTAACACTGTTCACGGACAACAAGTAATCTGAAAACGAATACCCTTCTCGAACAGTACACTATCAAACTCGGAAATCTTCAAATAATAAACTCGGTAAACTCAATTACTCAATATTCGGTAACGAACTATTCACTATAAACTCACGGTAAGCCTAAATGTTAAAATCCAACAGTTATAATTATTAATAAAACCGCAAAATCGGATGAACCGAATATTTATATGATGACTAGATAATCCAAGGTTCTAAAAACCTACAAATCAAATTCGAATAAAAAAAACCCCCCCCGAAAAAAAAAACAAACAAAAAAAAATTTATGATCGCCGAGTTTAGTAAATCTTGAAAAACCGATATTTAACACTTCAAAACACGATAAAACCGTGAAATGAAAGTGTAAAATGACCTGTAAAGCTTATTACCGAGTTTATACTTAGTAAAATCCCCTATATCACAAATTTGATGGAACCGAATTTGTGAACTTAACAAACTCGATAAAACCGAGTTTAATACCGAATTCCTAATAAACGATTTTTGATAGAACCAAAAGATCGAATCGTGGTTTGAAAATAATTCTTGAAAGGACCATAGGCGAAAACCGTGCCTCTTGGTCGGACAAACTGGATGACGCTCTCTGGGCCTTCCGTACAGCTTACAAAACACCCATCGGTGTACTACCGTACAAAGCTTGTATATACAAGCAATGTCCATCTACCGATTGAGGTTGGAGCACAAAGCTTACTTGGGCCCATAAGCATACAAACTTTGATATCACAACCGCGGGTGATACAGAATAAGTGTCAATTCAAACGAACTTAATGAACTCGTGATCATCGCCTAGAAAACTCTTTGATCTAATAAAAAGAAAACAATAGAGAATTCCAAGGACTCTAAAATCAAAAAATCGCGTTTTCAACGTCGGTGATTCGAGTCCACCCCTTTAACTCTAATTAAAGATTTTCTCAAGGGCAATCTAAGAAACCCGCTTGAGTGCGACTCATTCACTGTACCCAATTATATCCTATGGCACTGCGAGTTATCCCAAAACTCCGGGACCAAATTTCAAAGTGACTGGTCACGTTTAAAGCACTACTTAGAGTGGACGTACCAACCAGGTAGTCCCGGATCTCCACACATTCCCCATGGACCAATAAATTCGGGGACGGGTCAAGCATAGCGACCTTAAACAAGCGCTTCGTGGGAGGCACCCCATGCTTATCAGTAGTGGTAGTAATGAATAAGTGTTTTTGTGTGAGGAGGCTTGCAATTTCCATTACTCGTGTTTTGTCCATGTTTTGTGTGCTTTGTGTTGTATGTCCAGATCCAGTATCCAAATCTAATCGACTAACGATTTATCTTTTGGCACACTTCATAAACGGCACGTAGATTATACCGTAGCACCCCTTTTAAAACATCGAGACGGATGTTTTGTTCTAGTCTGGGGGGGGGATCTTCCGATTTGAATTTGGCCTGCAGTCTTGTTATCACACAATCCCTTTTCACCACCAAAATTTTTCGCAAAATACCAAAAAAAAAAATGAAAAAATTAAAAAATTTTCAAAAATAAAAATAAGTGATTTGTCCACAGTTTTGACTGTCCAATGGTAGAATAGAATAAATTTTGATCTCGAACAGGGCGTGTTGACCCTAGCGTTCTCTTAACAAATTAATAAACGAAAGTTTATAGGCTAAGCATTCGCGATCCCTTTTATTAAGGATTTTAAAAATTTTCGAAGACGAAAAAATGATAAGTGTATAATTACAAGTAGGAATGCTAAACAAGGATTATTTGAAATCTTAAAAGCTATAAGTGTAACTTGTCGCTTTTTGACCTCCCAGAACCTCTTAACCTGAACTAATAAACTATGAGTGTAACTTGTCGCTTTTTCTCCCCGAAGCTCTTAACCTGACTAATAAACGTGCTTAATTTTGCTTTAACTTTAAACCGACATTTTCTAAAAAGAAGCTCTTTCGGAAATGAAAATATTCATCTTAGTTCATCTTTATACTTGAGTTTCTAAAATGAAATTTCTCTATTACGGAAAATATGTTCTTAAAAAAATGAATGAAAAAATGAAAATTGTAGGCTGATAAAGGTTTACTGCATCTTGCCGGCTCACAACCGATGTTGTAGTCTTCAAAACAAAGCCCATAGTGAAATAATAAATGCCAATGTGCATTCTTAAGTATTATGAATAAGAATTCTCCGTCAGTTTACTTCATCTTGCCGGCTCACAACCGATGTTGAAGTCTTCAAATAAGGCGAGGGGCCATCGTTAGACGAAGTCACTACATCTTGTCGGAGGCGTGGCCGATGTTGTAGTCATGTAAATGATGACGGTATTATAGTATGATTATAGCAATAAATAACTAATATGAAAAATTTAATGGTTAAGATTTCTTTTTCTAAACTCAAGTATAATTTTGAACTAAGAATAACTTGCTCTAAGACTTCAAAAGTTATAGGTTGCCGTTGGTAGATTATTTCTAGGAATAATCGCACCAATGAGATCATTAAATTTTTAATGTTTGCGTGCTTTGAGTAGTATTGTTTATTTAGCGGTAAATCTAAGAAATTCGGCCTAAAAGGGTGGAGTATCCCGCTATTACATTGCGAACATTCTCCTGTGGGGTCTCAACCTGATAACCTAAGTCGAACTCGGCTGGGATCTATCGAGAATATGCTGGTTGGTGGGTGATCTAGTCTTTTCCCCAGATTTCTTCAGAAATATCGTTATGTGCATAAACTATACTACTTTCTAAAACTGTCGATCTAAATTTAACTTAAAATTAAGCACAATCACACTAATTGAATAATTGTTGGGAGCGAAAAGTTGACAAGTCATAGTTATAAGTAGTGTTAGCATCTTTACTTGTACTTAGCGGTGATTTCGTTTTTACGCTTAGCTTGGGACTAGTAAAAAATCAGGGAAGGCGAATTTATCCGTCAGGACATCCATAGATTATTCTATGGGCGCTTCTCATTCTATGATCCCAGTGTTGATAAAATAAAGAAAGTCAAACATGTTAGTTAGTTGAAAGAAAAAGGAAAAATCCAAAAATATTAGGGATAGTTAGTGTAAATATAAAAATGGTAAAAACGGGACTTGTCGAAGCTATTGATTCTTTAGTTCCCTTTGACGAACACTTGGCTACTTTTCGAGGTTATTAGTCGAGGGGGATTAAGATTCTTGATTTTCTCAAATGTTTACTTCATAACATTGCGTGAGGACACGACAATATCTTAGTATGGGGGATTTTGGTATGTGCTTAATTACACATACCATTTTCCATTAAAAACGGACTTAAATGACTAAAAACGTACCACAAATTATTGTATTTGTATGTTTTGCATTTGTATTGTGTAGGAAACGGATATTCAAGAAAAAGACAAAAACAAAGCTATAAACGACAAAACTAAGCACGAGAATGAAAAGAGCGTGAAAAGAAGCCAAAGTCAAAGCCAAAGTCAACCCCGACAAAGTAAAGTCAAGTCAAAGTCAAAGGAAATACAACTTCAGGGACTAAATTTGTCAAGTTATCAAGTTTGAATTCCAAGGACTTAAAGTGCAAAGATGACATATATAACTTTAAGGGTCAAAACTGCCAAACCTTTAAAGTTATATATCACAAGGACTTGTCTTGTAAAAGTACTAATAACTTAGAGGGGCTGATTTTGCCAAAAATCAAATACTTTACACCACAAGGACTATGAATGCAAGAGTACATATATCATTGAGGGGCTTGATGTGTAAACTTCCCAAACCTTTCCCCTGATTCCCAAAAACAAACTTTCCCGCCTAAAAGAAACCCATGACAACTCACGGGTTGTCTTCCTCCTCTTTACCCTGCAACACCAACTACACAAAGGATTAAACCTTCACCCTCAACCCACTAAACCTTTGTCACCTGATACATGGACATGTTGGCAATCCCACACCTTTCAAGAACAATCCAACGACTGCCATGAAATCAAAGAAGCATAAGGGATATCAATGGCCAAGATAGAAGTTTTAAGCCTCTCACAAAACAAGCACAACTCAGTTCTCTCTCACAAAGAAAGCACAAGAAAGTGATGAAGAAAAGACCTAGAATGCTCTCTAGCTTAGTATAAATAGGACGTATTGTAAGCCTTCAAAGGCATCACTCGTTTTACTTTTCAATCATTTAATTTTCAAGTTTATTTTAGTTTTATTTACTTTAAACCTTTCAATTTTCATATTGTAATGTTTTTTTAGTAATCAAAGTTTGAGGTATTTTAAGTTAAAAGTTTGTCTTTAAGTTTCATGTTCTAAAAGCCTTGTTTAAGCTCATTTAACCTCATTGTTAACTTGTATAACTTGTTTTTAGAAAACCTTAAAAAAAATGTGTTAAGAATTCTAAGAAATCACAAAAATAAGCTTTCCCCTCAATTACCACAGCTAAGTTATGGAAGATAAGCTTATAATGAAAGAGCTTATAGACTTACTAGCTTGTCTTTTGACAAGCTAGAGCTTGTAAATTGCTTAATCTGCCCTATTTAGAGCAAGGGTGTTGTAAGACTTTTTTTTTCAAATTCTAGCTTATTTACTATAGCAGTGCTTATTCTTGCTGATTTCTGTCTTTTCTTGCTTATTAGTGTTAATTATGCTTGATTAGTCTTAGTTTATGGTTTTATATCACTTGTTCATCTTTGTTCTTTAAATCTGCCAACTTTAGTGAAATCTGCCATTTGCTAATTCAGCTTATTTAAGTGCTTAATGTCTGTTGAAAATTGCTCATTAATGCTTAATATGTTCATATGATCATTTATTTTTAGAAACCCCAGCTTAAATCTCTTTAAAACAGTTTTAAAATTGTTTTTATTTTCTTAAAGGGGTGTTTGGCATAAGCCCAAAATGGGTCAAAATGGGAGTTTCATTGGGTTGGGTCACCAAGTCAGTTTTGATTAGCAAAATTAAGAGTGTTTAACTATTTTCAAAAGGTTGTAATTGTTTAAATTTCATTTTAAAGGTTGTAGGTAACCATGGTTTGAATCTGTGATTCCATAGCAGGTTGGCATAGCTTATTTGATTAAGGCTTAGGAATTAGCTTTTAAGCTCTTGTTTTGTGTTGTTGTTAGTCTCAAAATGCAGTAGAACATAGAAGTTGGAGTGTTCTTTGGTCAATTGTGTTTTTAGTCAATCTGTCAAAATCTATTTTAACTATCAAAAAGTCTAGTTTTCAATCTAAAAAATTAAGCCAGTTAAAATTGTTTTTAAGAATTAAATTTTTTGTGTATAAGCTCATTTTGTTTCATATGTCATCTGTCTCAGCTTATTTTAAATTTGTCTTTGTTTTTACTTGCTGAAAAAGAAGCCTGCATATAGGCTTTTGCCTTTTAAGCAAAACACACTCAGTATGCATTGAGTGTGTTAAGCTTTTTCATAAGCCCATTTCTAGGCTTATTCGTAATTCAAACTCCTTTGAGTTTGCTGTTCTTAAAATCCCATAGGCCAATCTTCAAGGGCCTATAAGCCCCTTAGCCATCAGAATCTTTTTTAGTGCTTATTCTTAAGCCCAAATATCCCCACATAGGCTGTTTGGATTAGCATTTTACCCTGGTGCTGAATTTGCTTATTTGTAATTATCTGTTGTATTTCTTGTTTTCTATTTGTTCCAAAGTGCTTATTAGGTGTACTTAAGTCTTTTTATTTGCTTATTAGCTTCTGCATTTTTCTTATGAGCTTTTTTATAAGCCTAGCAGCTTAAGTGTCTATCAAACAGTACTAACTCAAAAGTTAGTACTGCTGAGAGTTTTAAGCCAATTTCTGGCTTATGTGGCTTATTCCAAGTGCTCATTTTTGTTCCCTCGTGCTTATTAGGAGTAGAATAGTGCTTGTCCTAGCTTATTTGCCTTTTTAGTAGTTTAATAGTCCTTAAAAAGCCATTCAGTTCAGCTTTTTTTAGACATAGCCTTTTAAGTGTTCTGTCAGCTTTGAGGGCTTATTTGAGGGCTTAATTGTGGTTAAAAAATAAAGTGTTTTTATTAAAAGTGCTTATTTATAAGCCCTTAAGACTTTTGTGAAAAAAAATTGGCAAAAACAAAAACGTTGGGAAAGTGGGAAGCCCCAAGTGAGCCAAGGCTCGAACTCGGGACCTCTACCACCCTCAAACAACGCTTTACACACCACACACACAACCATCTGCCCTTGGGTTTTTCACGTGTTATAACTTGCACAAATAATAAATATAAAGGCTTTTTAGCCCGTTTGCCTCATAAGCCCTTTTGGCTTATTTCCAGCTTATTGAAATAAGCTGGTTCGTCCCATTTATTTTTCATAGATTCTTTATAACTTAAGCTATTTTCTGTAATTTTTATAGATTTTTATAAAATCGTTTAGTATTTTTTATAATTTATTTAGATTAAAAACTTAAATAATTCATAAAAAATAAAATAATAATCAGAAAAATACAAATCTTTTTTTTAAAATTTTATTTTTTCATATAGTATCTAGGAAAAATATAAATGTTTTCGTAGGGTCATTTTTGGAAAAGTTTGTTTTTTAAAGAACGGGATTCGATCCCGTTCTCGTTCTTTCTCGTTTTTAGCTCAAAACACCTCCGTTTTTGTTCTAGTTTTTTTTATTCTTCATTTTTAGTCATTTTTAGCTCATTTAAAGTAAAAAATTTACATTAGGGTTAAAATTAGATAACTTAGGTTTTTAGCTCGCGTTTTTACGTCACCGTTTTAGGATTTAAGTTAAATTGCTTTCGTTTTAGGTTTTCTTTTGCTTGATTTTGCATTTTTACTTGTAGTAATAGAAAACCAATCATAATCTTGTCATATTCAAACATCAAATATCAAATCGTCATTCGATTTTCAATTGCACACCTCGTTGGGACATAACGACCCGGGAAATCAAACTTCCGGATATATATTGATTCTATTTGTGAATTTTGACTTTTTGCCTTGGTCAAGGGCAATTGGTTGGGATTTGCCTAGTATTATATATATACTATCAATCGAATCAATTTTTGGCGCCGTTGCCGGGGAGGCTGTGAAACGATTATCGTAACGTTTGACAATTTGTGTTTGAATTTGTGAATATTTCTTCTATTTTTATAAAAATATAAAAAATACAAAAATATTTTTCATTTTCTTTTATTAGTATAATTATCATATAAAAACAAAAGAAAAATCAAAAAGATAAAAAAAAATTCATACTAGAGATCATTTACACTCTCGTTCTTGTAATGATAATGATGTGCCTTGCATTAGAAACTTAACTATGTCCCACATCTCTTTGGCAACTTTGTGATGATTGACAATAGCATACACATCTGGAGGTAGTCCCTAAAGAACAATGTTGGTAGCTTTAAGATCACAGCCAGCTTGGAGCTTTTCTGAAGCTGAGAATTCTTTATACTTCTTTTTCATAGTTTCGCCATTCTCTTCAACAGTAGGCCAGATAAGAGGACCGTTTTAAACTGAGTTAAGTATCATTCGCCCGTTCTCCTTATTCTCCATGTATAGTTCCATACGGATCTTCCAAGAGTCATACATAGTTTTGTCCAACATGGGAGGACGGTTGTCTGCACCGGCAATAATCATGAATTCAGCTAAAGTTGTCATTTTGAATTGTTTGTTAAAATGAGAAAAGATAACCTTTTGATCATTCAGTGATTAGAGGAATTTGTGTTAAAGTGTTGTATTTAATGTGATGAAGTATTGAAATTACACGGGATTTTACAATTTTTGATAAAACCGAGAAGATAAGTTAATATTTCACGGGGATTTTACAAATCAAAGAAAAACCCGTATAATTCACCTAGATGAAATGGTATAAATCTCCTAGGCAAAAATAACAGTGTATAAATCGCCCAAAGACAATGTATAAATTGCCTAATATGCAATGTATAAATCGCCCAAGGAACACTGTATAAATCGCCCAAGAGAAGTGGTATAAATCTCCCAATGAAAGTGGAATAAATCGCCTGAAGCACACACGTATAAATCGCCTAAACAAATGGTATAAATCGCCTAAGAGAAAAAATACGTATAAATCGCCTAGAAGGAGGAGGTATAAATTGCCTAGGCAAAAACTGCAGTGTGTAAATCGCCCAAGAGACAACGTATAAATCGCCCAATACACAATGTATAAATCGCCCAAGGAACACTGTATAAATCGCCTAGAACAAAACACGTATAAATCGCCCAAACAACTGTGTATAAATCGCCTAAGCCAAAACACACGTATAAATCGCCTCCCTTCAGGTATAAATCGCCCAGTTCTAAAAATCCAATAACCCACTTTTTCAAATCACTTAATGACACACTTTTTGACGTTTTTGTTTGATTTTTCTTGTAAAACTTACTATCCTAAGCCTATTAGAACCTTAAAAACATAAACTTTATAGTTTTTAACACAATATTTGAAATCAAGATTTTGGTACAAAAAAAGATTTCGAACCAAAGATTACTCAAAAAGATCAAATTTTTGTTGTTTTTGCTAGGATTTTCTTGTACAACTCACTAATACTAAGGTAGTAGAAGCTTAAAATTTTAAACTTTATGGTTTTAAACACACAAAAAATAAAAACTTTCTTGTGTGCTCGGTACCAAAAAGATGCAAAAAAAAGATCAAAAACGCACACAAAACCTACAAGATCACCCCATGGCTCGTGATACCAATTGTAGAAAACATGTTTTTATCTAATCTATATAACAAACACAAAATAAGAACTAGAGAGAGAAAGGATGGAAGGTTATTTCTAGTAAGAGAAAGTAAGAGAGAAAATATTAGATTATGAATGAGAAATGAACCAACCAACACCCTCTCCAAGCTATGGAGAGGGTATTTATACAAGAGTATGTCGCGGCTCACATAGGGCCTCAATGGACTTTCTATGGGTTTGGCCCATCTACCTTACTAAGGTTTTAAATACTGTTTAAGTCTTATGAGCTACGTATTCTAAGAGTGACCAAGTCTTTTCTCGATTTCTAACACTTTCATAAAATATAAAAACACAAAAATACTCTCTTCCCTCAACCTTTAGATCTTAGTGAACATACAATTCGAACCTACCTCACTATTCCTCTAGAGAATGATCAATCTCACGAGTCTTACCTATATTACACTACAATGATTAGGTACTCTGCCTACTAGGATTGTAAAACTTCGGTGTTGCAATCCGCCGCATCAAGTTTTTGGCGCCACTGTCGGAGAATAGTTTAGGTTTCGGTTGATAGGACTTTCTATGGGTTTGGCCCATCTACCTTAGGTCTACTCACGAGATTCCTTGCAAGTGAGATTTTTATTTTCTTTTTAGGTTAGCTTTTTTATAGTCTATCTTTTCTTCATTCCCTTTATATGCCAATGAAGTTTGTTTAATGCATGAACGCAATTCAGATTCGCTTGCTTTGGTTGCAACCCATCCGATGACCCAGTCTCCTTATCAAACTCATCAAAATTCATACCAAAACTCTCAATTTCAACTACAAGTTTCACCATATCAGTCTCTACAGTATGGATCACCTTATCAGTCTCAACAATACTCAAACAATCCTATCATTCAATCACCTTTTCAATCACTTATATTATCCAATGATTATCAATCATCAGTTCACCACAACGTTTATTCTTCATCATCATCCATCCCTCAATTGGAATATGCTCCCTTAGTTAACCAACAATCTAAATTTCCCCAACCAGACTCGGGTCTAATTGTTCCAGTGTTCCAGAAAGGTGATGATCTCATTGATGCCATCAATCACATGATGTCTTTCTTGACTGCTGTTTTCACTTCCGCCTTTTTTAAAAAATTCCTACTACCAAATAACCAGCTGAGGATTTCATTTTTGTTTTCCAATCCTAGACAACAAGCTACCATTAATGATGGGGAGAGTGACTTAAACCAATATTCAGGGGGAGGACAAAACTTTCTTTTGTTTGTGGGTACTACTAGGACCTACACTCCTGGAGCATGTAGAAGCCAATTCTGAGAAACAAAGACTTTTATTTTGTTACAATGCAAAGGGAAGGGACACATTGTCTAAACAGTGCACTAAACCTAAGAGGAAACGGAATGATTCATGGTTTAAGGATAAAGTGTTGCTGGTACAAGCTCAAGCAAATGGTCAAATTCTACATGAGGAGGAACTAGCATTTTTGGCAGATCCAGGAATTGCAGAAGGTCAAGCCATACAGACTGTCATTACTCATAATGTTGCTTATCAAGCCGATGATTTAGATGCATATGACTCTGATTGTAATAAACTCAACACTGCCAAAGTTTCTCTCATGGAAAATTTATCTCATTATGGTTCAGATGCTGTTGCTGAGGTACACAATCTTGACCTCCCCCCCCCCCCCCTCCACCCCCCCCCCCTCCCCCCCCCTCCCCGGATAATAATATAATTAATCAAGGTTTGCAGGTGGTGCCGTCTTCTGAACAATCAAATGTTATGAACCATTCAGAGACTGAAATAACCAGTGATAGCAATATCATTCCTTATTCTCAGTATATGATAGAATCACAACAGGAAACTGTTCAGAATTCTAACTCATCTGCAACAACTAGGAGCACCTGATCTATCTGTGTTTGAACAACTTGAATAAACCCTCAAGTAGTTAATTGTACCAAGATAAATCTGGACAATAAAAGTGTCAATGATACTTTAACTGCTGAGCTTGAAAGATATAAGGAACAAGTTAAAGTTTTGAAAGAAGGACAAAATATTGATTTAAAGAGTAATGATACCGTTTCAGATCCATGTGCACAGTCTGTAGAGATTGATCATCTTAAACAAACTCTTCTGAACATTTAAAAGCAATTGGAATGTTAATGCAAAAAGTTACTCTCTCAAAAATAATTTTAAAGAAAGAAGAATTAGGAAACATTGATTGGAGATTGCTTTAGAAAAGAGGATCAAATCAGCTACATAATATTGTTTTTTATAAAGAGGGATCATGTCTCCACAAACTGTTCACCATGCATGTTGACGAAACCTTAGTTTTTTTCAATGATCATACCACTAAACAAGCTCTAGTTTTCAAAATCCTTTCTATCTAAAGAAAGACTCAGCAGAGTTAGAAACTATAGTTAGAACCAAAGCTTTATTGATGGTAAATTATATGTCATTAAAGAATACTTGTGCCTATTGTGATTCTGACTCCAAAGAGGACCCTAATGCTTACTGAAGGAGTCGTTTTATAAAAATCTTTTAAAACATAAGGATCCTATGCTGTTAAGAAAAGAAAGTTAATATACACCTGTCTATTATGTTGTTCTTTATTCCTACTTTCTCAAGATTTGTCCACAACTGATTATCTTGCTGAAACAAGCCTTTTAGTCACTGAATTCTATGATTTCAATCCAACTCCTTTAGTAGGACCCACCCAAATGCAGTTCCAAAAGAATTCTAAAAGTTCAGCATGGTTAATACGAGTTTGAAGAAACTTAAACACCATCTTGTTGGCTTTGATGTGGTTGTCAAAGAAAGAACCACGACCATAGCCATCACTAAGGGCTCGTAGGGGTTTGAACATACAAAAGCTTGTTTTAGGGATGAAATAATTCCATTTGTAAAAGCCTGAAAGGACTTCTAGGACTTATTGTAATACATATCGATAAATATTTGATAGATGAACAGTTTGAGTCCAAAAATAAGCTTGCTTCAAATGGAACCGGTGTTGAAACAACTCATTAGAGTCGCAAAACAGTTGAAGTTAAAATGAATCAAGTTTTTTGAACGAAAAAAATGAACGACTCTTAGAAAAAATAATTACCAAGAATAAGCAAAGATATTGTGAACATAATTGTGAATTCTTTTGTAGATAATACTTATGTGAATGTGCATGAATGTGAAAAGTGTCTACAACTTGATTTTGTTGAAAAGGAGATTTACGATAAACTGTTCAGAAGCTTTACCACTTATGAAAAACATTGTATCTCTTTAGAAGTTGATACTCAACTTAATCAGGAAATTTTTCAAAGGAACAATTTTGTTTCAAATCAAAGTGCTCCAAGTTTTGATCAATATTTTGAAATAAATGAATTGAAAGCTCTAAGTCCTAAGAAAATGACACGGTAATAAAGAAGTGAGAGAGAGAATTATATCTCTAAGTGGAAAAATGAAATGAGGTTAAGATTAAAATGACTTCCTTAGAGGATGATTGAAAACATATATATTGGAATTTGGTTCATAGGGTGTCAAAGCTATTGATGAGATATGAGGCATTTGAAACAGGACCTTATTAAGCAACTTTATGACTCGATTAAACCAGCACGTATTCGATCAAAAGAACAATGTGATGATTTAATTAATCAAGTCAATTTAAAGTCTGTGGAAATTTCTGATTTAAATGCTAGTCTTCGGGAAAAAGTTTTGGTAATTACAGCTCTCAAGGATGACTTAAGGAAACTTAAAGG
>BQNB010006660.1:0-22500 GCA_026074375.1 Tanacetum coccineum | reverse complement strand
AAATAACGTCACTTTATTATATCATTTATCCCATCTGTTTTGCCCACTTTTATATAATTATTGCATTATTTGGTACTTAATTGCTTCAAAGTTGATAAATGCAGTAATTCAGGAGTGTTTTGTAAAGACAAACTAAAAGGCGCATAATTTGGAACTAAAACGAAGATATTTGAAGATTGCTAAAATTTCACCAATACGTCGTATCCAACTAAAGAGATACGGCGTATATGCGCCAAGACTTCACAAGAAAACGCGTTTGACCAATTCCTAATATGTTTGTTGGTGTAGTTTGTTTGTACTTGTGGTATGTGTTCGGGTTTGGTGTTTTTTGGTTATGGGGTTTTGGTTGTAGGTCTGTGTTTTTGCGGTGTTTGGTTGGTGGTGTAGTAGGGTTTGTGTGGGTTATGGTTTTAGTTATTGTCCAACTAAAGAGATACGGGTATTTGCGCCAAGGACTTCACAAGAAAACGCGTTTGACAATTTCCCAGATACGGTGTATTCAAATTGGGCCTCAATCCAACTTTTTCTCCATACGCCGTAATCCATGAAGATAAACTATTCGAAGGTATTGTCAATTAAAGTTAAATTGGGAAGAAATCAAAGATTTATACGAACGTAGCGCGAACTCCAAGGAATCCAGCCAATACGCCGTATGACCTTGCTGGATTACGGCGTATCCGTGTCTTTTTTCAGACACTATAAATAGAAGATGAAAAATAGTTTTCAGGGTGCATTTCATATGCTTTTTATCCGTACTCATAAAGACGAATTTTAGAAGAGAAGATAACCACAAGGTTAAAGCATTGATCACGATTCCATGAAGACATCATGTATTTTTACTCTCTTAATACGTTCGATTTTCAATTGTTTTATTATGCTTGTATAATTATAATGGTTGTTGGCTAATACCCTCGGGTAATAGCCATCTTAATGAAAGTTCAATGTTTGGTTTGTTTTAAAAATCAATTTCTTAATTTATTGTTGATTGCTTAATTTGTTATCACCTCATAACTGGTTTATGTGTTTGTATATAGCCGATCCTATCATTTCAATTGGTTTAGTGATACAGGACCAAGTATCTAGATTATCGGGTAGCTCTCCATATCGGGTTTCTTATTGTCTGGTCCAATAGGATCACCTAATAACTATCTGTCTTTGTCTTTGAATTATGAGCTTAGTTGGACCGGTAGGTGACCCGTTTATGTTTCAGCAATCATGCTCTTAATTTACTGATAAAGATTGGAATAGTGGACTACCAGTATATAAAACACCATTCAAACATAGTGGGTAAAGGTCCCTCGTTGGGCTAGGGTGTTAACTAGGATCACCAATGCTTTAAGTCTCTTAAGATAGATTATATATTAAAACTAAAGGATGCTTTTTGCGGATACGTTTAATTGTGACCGGATTTATCGTGTAGAGGTCTTAAGATGATGTCCCGCCTAAGTCTTAAGATTGAATGCAGTTTTCATGATAAGTAAATCATTGCACTTAAAAAAACAAACCTGCATTGAACGGATTTAATATGGCTAATACCATTTTCCTATAATTTGCTTGTACCGGCTTTTCTATCTTCTAATTTTCTTCTTTTGTGTTTATTGTGTATTGAATTGGTATTTGTTTCCACCAAACCTGTGCCAGTCTCTTAGGCTGAAAACCCCCATATCATTAGACAACGTACATAGCATAGGTTTAACCGGTAAATAAACTAATTAAAATACTGATAGAATATAGGATTAATTTTCCACTCTTAGTGTCCGACACCTTACTTACCGCGAACTCCATCTTGACCGGGTATACTACTCGTTAAAGTGTTGTTTTCGGTTTGTCAGTTAAATATAAATTTAAAACTTGATAATCAAATAATTGACCCTACACGACAACACATCAGGTTTTTGGCGTCGTTTCCAGGGAGTGAAATAATTAAACCTTATTCTTATAAGTATTTCTAACCATTAATTTAAATTAGTTTAGTGTAATCTAATTATTTAAATTCTGTTTGTATTTATCTGCATTGTGTGCTTGCTTGTTTGTTTAATTTCCTGCATTGTATATTTTGCATATTATGTGTTTGTGTGCATTGTTACAGCCTGTTGTAACATTTTGAGTCGAATATTCAATACGGCGTATTCATCTTCCTGGATACGGCGTATAAATTTTTTCTAAACCAGTACAGCGTATTCGACTCTATCATCAATACGGCATATTGCTTATTAAGCTATTTCACAGTTTTCTTTCTAGCGAATTTATTACATGTTAAAATGGACGACCCCAACATTACTATGGAGGAGTATATCAGGCTTGAGGAAGAAAAAGCTCATAGGCGTGGTAAGGTGTTTAACTGAAACTGCTAAGTATGGTAAGATCTGGTATGATGAAGACGTTCATGACCTCAGATTTGTTGAAACTGAATTCCCAGCTATAGTCTTTAACGACACGTAACATCTGAAGTAACACTCTCGTGTGAGCCTACGATAAGTTCTCTTAACGACAATGAAATTGACTTTAGAATATCGTTTGACGAATCCGATGATGAAGATTACACGGTAATTTATGATGAAAATTCGTTTTCCTATAAAATAATTTCTGTTAACAATTTGAAAACGGATTTTAAAAATGATAATGATAAAGTCAATATGCCTTCACTTCTGTCACCCGAGCCTAAGGTCAGTTATTCTAACGATTTAGACTTCTTTAAAGATTTTGAGAATGAATTTCCATCAATTGTTTACAATGATGCGCTAACGTCTAAATCAGATTTCTTAACTGAACATATTGTAAGTCCTTAACATATCGATGAATTTAATAATGAAACTTCATTGCCCGAATGTGATGAAAAGGAACAAAACATTTTATACTTTAATGATTTATTTCCTTTTAATGTGATTTATCCCGATGATCTAAAATCGGATACGGGAAATGATAATGATAAAATCGATATTGAGCAACCTTTGGGGATATGTATGTCATACCATTACCTAATGTTATAAATTTTGATACACAAGGGTCAAATAAGCTTTTGGAAATAAGTCATGATACATCTAATAAATTTTTCAAAACTGAAACTTTTATCAAGAATCTAAATGTTAATATCATGACTTGTAATCATCTTAGCAATGGGATGTCATTCATTTTCCTAATCAAGAATTTGTATGTGCCATTTGGCATCCCGTTCGACCCTAAGTTGTTTTACAAGGATGGGGTTAAATTGGAAAAAGGTCGAACTTAAAGACCAGCTAAAATAAAAGTACTTCTCAGGAGACAACATGATCATTTTAATTGTTTTTCGCATTTTAATTATTTGTTGCACAAGTCTGTCTTCCCAGACACACTATACGGCGTATTGAACCCCTCTGGATACGGCGTATAGAGTTGTCTAGACGTTATCAGTTTTAAAACTTATTATTTAATTTCCAGTAATTTAATTGTTTCTACAGGAACAATACGGCGTATCAAAGGGTTTGGGATACGGCGTATTGATCCCTGTACAGTTGTGTGTTTAATTGTTTTCTTGTACCATTGTAGCGAGATAGAATTTGCACTTGTGTTCTAATCTTTTATACAGGACCTTGCTGAAACTATGATACGGTGTATGCTGAAAAAGACATGTGTTGAACTTATCTGGGCATGCTGAAGCCCTAGTCAACACACTTTTTGCTCACGGACTCATCTTAGAGAAATATCACGAGCAAAACATTAGGGAGTTTTCCATTCTAATTCTATTCTTCCTTATTATTTATTATTTTATCTATATAACGAGGACGTTGTATAATTTAAGTGGGGGATGTAGAATTAGAACGTACTTGTCTTCTTTTTTACAAAATAACATGCAAAGTGCTTAAAATGGCCAAAATTAAAAAAAATTAGCATGACTTTTGTAAAAATCACTAGTTACATTACCTAGCGCACTATAACCCTTGATACATATTGTGAGAATTAAGCCTATTCCATTTCCAACTGTCTACTAAAATTCCACAAAATTATGAGTGTGCCGGTGATGTAGTGGACTTTAGAACTTGGCCTGGTATATCACTCGAGACTGCCATGATTAGTACTATGGATTTAGATGGAAGAACATGTTCAACTGATAAATTTCTAGGATTTAACCAGATAGCCTACGTGTCGTAAAATTAACTATCCACACTGGTTAGTTAAACTGCAGTGTAACCCTTGATTACTCTCATTTTTAGAATAAAATCCCCTAGAACAACCTGTTGATCCATTCCTTTCTTTTTCTACACCATATTATATGTTTCGTTACAACTTTGCACCTTAGCCTACCGTGTAGATTAAGCCTATTTTACCAATGTTGCTAGTTGCTTTCGTGTAAAGTCTTGTATTTCATGTGTCAAAGTGAAATTTTTCTATCTCTGTAATGGTCGGGAAATTGCACAATGCAATGGGAAAAATATGTAGCTCGTAAGTTTCGCTACTTTCGCGATTATGAATCATGTCCGAAGAAGAAGTTTTACAAGGAAAAGATTATCCGGATGAATTATGATAGTGAAGACGGTGAAACCAAACCGAGATTTATGATGTATTGTTTGAAAAAAAAGAGCAAAAAAAAGATGGAAGAAAAATAGTCGGTTCAAAAGAAGTTTATACCGAAGGAATCGCTTGGAAGGATCGATTATTCGTTGATACGTTACAAAAATCAACGATGTAAAGTCTTGTAAAAAGTGGCCGATATCACCACTTATGTAAAAGTATGTAAGAGCGGGATGTAAGGGAAGTTGACCGTTATGGGAACACCAACTTAGGTTGTCTTTTTCATTTTTGTGATCGAGGCATTTGTCTATATGTTCGAGTCTTTGTCATGGAACGGTCGGGGGAAAGTTACTAGCAACCGTACCTTATTTGTTGGCTTAATCTATTTGTTTCGTGAATTTTACTTAACACCCATTTTACTTCCCTTTCCTAGCAACTAACCTTAGTGTCTACTGGAACGAGGACTTGTTGGAGCATGCATGTCTATTCTGTCGTTACGGCCATATATGCATGTCTCAGCTGCCTTGTTGGATGACGACTTTCGGTGAAAGTTAGAAGCTCCCTACCCTATATCATTCTTCATCCTAACAGCTGGTTAAACACAAACAGTGATGTGTTCGGATTGTATATGTCTATTCCGTTGTTACGATCGTGTATGCATGATACAGCTGCCTTATTAGTGTGATACTTATGGTGAAAGATTGTTGAATGATTAACCGTAAGCCTTCTTAACTCAATTTAGCTTTTGACTTGTTCTTCCTTAGCTTTAGCGGTGGAGATGTGTATGGATACGGCGTATTGAGGTAAAACCTGTTGATTCTTCTTCGTTGACCAAAGTATTATATACGGTGTATCATTGATGTGGATATGGCGTATTCTTCAAAGTCGGGCAATGGTCTTTTGATTCGTCAAAGTCTTGGATACGTTGTATAGGTCTAGAATAATACGGCGTATTAGCTGTCAGATCTATAGACTTTCTCGAACTCTTCATTTAAGCTCCAAAATGCGTGCCTTTTAGCATAACTTCACCAAGTACTCCATAATTACTGCAATTCTCAAATACAAACGATTAAGTAACAATTCTTTGCAATAATCATACAAAATGGGTCAATTACATGGGATAAATAATGCAATAAAATAGACGTTATTTGATGTCATCAACTACTAAACTTGATGCAGATTTATAGGGTACCCCAGTAGACCAAACTAAGTATCGTAGTATGATTGGGGGACTCATGTATCTAACTGCTAGTCGACCAAACATTGCCTATGCGACATTTGTATGTGCGCGTTATCAGGCACACCCGACTGATAAACACCTCAAAGAGGTCAAAAGGATCTTTCGATATCTTAGACAAACCATTAACATGGGTCTATGGTACTCGAAGGATTCTGGGTTTGAGCTAATTGCATATGCAGATGCAGACCATGCAGGGTGTAATGATGATTGCAAAAGCACATCCGGAGGCATTCAATTTCTGGGAGATAAGTTAGTCAGCTGGTCGTTCAAAAAGCAAGATCTGTTCACTCAGCCATGTCATATTTGCGGAAAGCTGAGTACGTTATTATCCTTGTCTGAATGTTGTGTCAAGTCTATATTGGATGAGAACGCAACTGGTGGACTATGGATTTCATTTCAACAAGATTCTGATATACTGTGATTCAAAAATTGCAACTGCCATATCTTGCAATCTGGTACAACATTCAAGAACAACGCATATTAACATCCGATATCATTTTATCAAAGAGCATGTTGAGAAAGGTACAATTGAATTATACTTTGTCGGGACGGAATACCAGCTTGCTGATCTATTTACAAAAGTCCTTCCAAAGGAAAGGTTTGAGTTTTTAGTTCACAAGATTGGTATGCGATGTATGACTCCAGCTCAGTTGGAACGTCTCGCAAAGTTGTCTTCTTGAATGTAAGATCATACATAAAAAACATTTGTAAATACATTTCAAAAACAAAATACAAAATTGAAAAATTAAAAATTCAAAAAGATTTTAAAAAAAACATTTTTTTTAATTTAAGGATTTAAACACATATCTTCTCCATTTAAATGAGTCTCATGATACTTCATTTCTCAATTAATAGTTCTTTCAATGCAAAATAAATGTTATTATCACATGGGACTGAGGAGGCGGGAGTAAATATTCTAAAATGATCTATAACTGGTTAAGACTATGTGTTTTGTAATCAAAATCCATTAAAAACAAAAGATTTCTTCATTTTAATTTTGGAAATTCTCAAGTGTGCAAATTTTCAAGAATTAACAATCTCTTGAATAAGTTCTTTAACTAGACATTTATTCGAGGGGAGGGGGGTTATGAAATTCTTGATTTTTCAAAATCTTCTCAAACAGAATGTCCAAAACTGCAAAATTAACTATCGCTCGATAAGTTCTTTAATTAGATATCTTATTGAGGGGGAGTTATAACATCTTTCAGGACAAATCATCATCAGTAAGTAAAATTGTTTGTTCAAAAGCAAAAATAACTTCATTTCAAACAAATTTTGTAAGAAAGGAAATTTCAAAAGTGGATAAATGTTCGAGGGGGAGTTATGAAATTTTTTCAGTAAAAACAGAAACTTAACTAGAGAAATTGAATCAAAAGGGTAATTTTTGTAAAAGTGGTCTAACTCCAAGGGGGAGTTATGAAAATTCTGAATAAATAGAAAATATGAAAGTCAAGTTTTGAATGTTAGAGGTTTTGAAAAAAGGCAAATAACTTTATAAGGGTAGTAGTTATGTACGTAAGGAATCATAGGGACTAAAAATGACAAAGTTAAAAAGTAGCTTTCATAGGGTTTAAAAAGGTTACGTAAGAGAACTCAAGGGACTAAAACTGTCAAAGTTCAAAAATAGCTTTTGTAGGGTTTCAAAGGCTTACGTAAGAAAATTGAAGGACTGAAACTGACAATTTGTTAAAGTCATTTTCGGAGATATAAATGCATGGTTACATATGAAACCTAATTACTTTCTTAAAAAACAAGGTTTCATATATTCTCTGTCATTTTGAGCTATCGTATCAAATAACTTGCGATCTAAATCGTTTAATCGATCCCTTGTGCTAGAAAACATAAGAATCGAGTCCTATTTATGATTTGTGTGCTATTAATTGTGTGATTTAATTAAATAAATAGGTTTTGATAAGATCTAGGGTTTTGTAAATTTGAAAACCATGTAAATATGAAATTGATTGAGGAAAAATGATTGTATGAATTTTGTAATTGGATTGGAATTGATTGATTATTTAAAATATTGTTTTATGAACTGAAATCGTTGGTTTCGTAAATAAGATAGGTTTCGTAATCATGAGAAAATGATTTTAGGACTTGAATAAGTCTAAAACGTTGTAAAAATGATACTTAAGCTGTTCAAATGAATTGAATCCTTCAGATTGTCATTCTTATGAAAATAATGTTTACAAAATCATCTTTCTCTGGTTTCAGTTTCGTAAATAGTAATGGGCCAATGGGTTTCGTAAAATGGAACTTTTGGGCCAGAATGGGTTTCGAAAAATGATATTTTGGGCCTAAAAGATAGGTTTCGTAATGCTAAATAGGATGAAAAATTTTGGGTTTTCGTAAAAAGGATAAATTAGTATGGGGGGGGGGGGGGGGGGGGACCAAAAACCAAAAGTTTTATCAGATAAACAAATGTAGGACTTTATGGTTTTTAAAAAAAAGGGCATCTTACGAAAGTCTCAAATGATAAATTTTGTTTCCACTCATATTCGAATTTTAGCCAGTTTTCTGCAATGACAGATATGAGGAGTGAGTGGCTTAGTGACCATCCAATTATTGTTTCATTATATTGGTTATTTAAATCATTGTTTTCAAAACATCTTTGAAACATTTGTGATTTGGAAAAAGTTATCTCAATTTCAAAATCAAAAGGCTGTATTATTGTGTCAAGTAAATGGTACTCTTTTACAAAAAGTTTTTGAGAATATGAAGTTATGCTTTTGGATTTCTTAAATTTTAATGGTTGTCACAAATTTAATTTTTGCCAAATTGGTCTTTTCTAAATCAAATTTTAAAGGTTGCCAAATTTTAATGGTTGTCACAAATTGAATTTTTGCCAAACGCTTTTTGGTGAGGAAAATCAAATAGAAAGAGAGATAAAATCCATAAGTAAAAAAGCAAATCAATGTATGCTCGAAAAAGAGCTGCCAAAGCATACAAAATGAGTTTAAAAGAATAATTCGAATAAAGCGTATGACATGGTGCCGAAAAAGTAGAATAGGACTATGAGAAGAAAATGATTTTCAGGGGGGGGAATAATGCTCAAAAGAAAATGCAAAGAGCATATTTAAAACAGAGAAGTGGAAAGGACAAAAAATGTCTAAATATATGCTAGATTTCGAAACCTTATCTCATTTCATAATCAACTTTTTTGTCATCATACAGTTAATTCCACATGGTCTCAACACGTGATATCCAGCAGCTCATACTTTGGTTCCTCAATACAAAACCAATCGGGAGATGCCAACATTCTGCGGTGTTGCAGAGTATTCATTGCTCTCCTGAATGCAAGATAGTTGGGCTGATATTACTTGATAATTGTCTTAGTCATGCATTAACTACAACTGCCGATGTCCTTGCTGTGTACCTACAACAATTCTGAAAGACGGTGAACAAGGTACCAGATACTGACGATACGATCAAATTCTTGCTGGATACTGAGCAATTCATATATACTATGGATATGTTCCGAGATACTCTCCAATTACCAGTGGAAACTTCTGAGAATCCATTTGTCTCACTAGCCAACATCCACACTATTGAAGCATTCATGAAGAAAGTTGGTTATCAAGGTGTTGTCGACAAAGTGAGTGCTTTCTTTACAAAGAATTTGGCTCAACCATGGAATACTATGTTTAAAGTATTCAACCGTTGCTTAACAACAAGAACATCTGGCCATGATCAGACCAAGATCAACAGTCTTCAGTTGTTTCATGTTGTAATCAACCAAACACTTGTTGATTATGCTGCTCTTCTTTGGTGGGATTTTATAGATAATGTGTTTCAGAAAAAGGAAGTTATTCAGTATCTCGCTGATACAAGTTTATTGATATTGCGGATCTGTGAAGAACTGTATCAGAAGTTCCCGCCAACATTCCTAAGAGGGTGAGAGGGATTATATTCTATTCAAGGATGATTGTATCCGACGGGTTAGTGTGTATACAACGGGGAATGTCTCAGTTCGAGGGATGTTAATTCTGGATGCTTTCTTAACAACAGAGGTTAGGGAGACTAATGACTTTAAGGAGTATGAGACGGTGTTTATGAAGGTAGCTGTTCCAATGAATCAATCGCAACCGGTTGTTTCTACCCAAGGAACGAATAGGAATACACCAAGAGCCCATAGGTCGCCTACCGTTTTGCTTAATCCTTGGAGGAATGAAGAAGAGGTGAAGCAGATATGCATGGAGATCTAGTTACCAAGAAGAATTCTCAAGAAGAATGAAACAACCAACACTTCATTACAGCCTCTGGAGATGAAAGAAAGAGATGCGAATAGCTTGAAGCAACTCTTCTAAGTCGACTTCTTCACAAATCTTGCTTCTTTGCTTGTGCAGGCTCAATAAATAATATAGCTAAAGTCTCAAGAAAAACTAGATGAGGAGGAGATTGATAAAATGGTTGAAGGAAATACATATGAAGAATCATATGCTAGTGAATTTGCTAATTCTATACTAAATGATGAAGGTGCTGATGTTGATGATATCGGAAGTAAAATAGAGCCTGGGAGTCAAAAGGAAAATCTGGAACGTGTGTCTGATGATGATGAAACTGAGAAAGAAAAGGAAGTTGCACAAGATATGAATGTAAAGGAAACTGAAGAAGTTGGGAAAGAACATAATATTGTTGAAAAGGAAGTTGAGGATGAAACAAATGTTGAAGCTGAGAAAACTGAGGAAGTTGTTAAGGAAATAGAGGTTGCTGATGTGTCGGGTAGTTAGGGGACTAGGAATGAGCAGAAGCAGACACCAATTCCCTCATCCATTAGATCCCCTAGGAATGTTTCTTTTTTAGAAAAAACAGTTTCAGAGGACTTGACTGATAAAATTTCACCAACAACTGCTACAACATCCAGGACTTCCTTCACAACAAAACACAAGAAAAGATCTTTCACTTTTAAAACAAGAAATCTACCGGGAAGTATTGCTGGCATGGGCAGGCGAAGAAACCTAATTCGTTCTCATATCAAGAACAAATTTATCACTCGAGAGTTCTTCGCAAAAAAGATTCAAGAAGTTCTAAAACACTGTGACACGATTGTTCCTGAGTTGACAGTTGCGAAGACAAATGAAATGCTGTTTTGTGTGGGGATTGTGTGGGATTGGTGGGGTGGTGGAAAGATTGAAGGTTTTGTTTTTTTGTTGGGGGGTGGGGGGGGGGGGGTGGGTTGGTGTATGGGAGGGGAGGAAAATTGAATGGTGCGGTGCGGGTGGATTTGGTGTTGGAAAAAAGGATGCCTGGTGTTGGTCAAGCTTGCAGTTGACAGGATCGAGGAAGTCTACTCCTGTTGACTATATTCTGGTATGGCTTAATCCCAAAGAATTTGCTTGCTCATTGACCCAAAGTTGATTGAGAGGAACTATTTCGTAAGCACATGTGAATTCTAACTCTTCAAATCTCTATCCCAAACAAGCTCTTCAACTGCTACAACATCATCTGCTGATCTTCAACAACAACTGTATCTGACTATGAAGGCAAAACCTCAAGATCAAGCAGCTGATTTAGAAATATGAGAAATTTTGAAAGCCAAGTTTGAAAAGCTATAATTTTTTTCGCATATCATGATGACCAACAATACGATGTTGATCCTCCTAAAGGGGGGGAAACATGGCGAACATATATTTGGAAAGAAAATAAATGAGAAAATGGGAATCTTTTGTGAATGGAAGACCAATTTTACCGACGATGAAGCGTCTGTAATAATCAACCCATAGGGGGAGATTGTTAGGAATGATAAAAGTGTTAATTATTAGTATGGATTGGTTTTAGTTTAGTTTATAGTTTTATTAGTAGTTATGATGTAATAAAGTCTATCTTGGTCAAAATTAAGTAAAGTTGACTAAGTTTAGGAAAATAGAATAGGATAAGTAATAAGTATAAATACTCATCTTGAAGGAGTATTTATACAAGTCTTGTAGTTTGTAACTTTACTTCTCCCTCCCATTTCTATTTTCCCCTTTGAAATGAAAATTAAAAAATGATGAAAATTATCTTCTTAGCTCCTTCATTTATTTTCTGCTTTTCAGTTATGATTACTACTTAGCAAACATTGCATCTAACAAATCGCCTAAGTGGAGCACGTATAAGTCGCCTTAGTGGTACACGTATAAGTCGCCTGAGGTTGAAAGCACGTATAAATCGCCTGTGCAAAAATACGTTATAAGTCCGCCTTTGTATGAATCGTTATAAATCGCCATAAAGTTGAATACGTATAAAGTCGCCTGAACACCCTTCACGTATAACTCGCATTGAACAACTTCAACGGCCATAACTCGCCTGAACAACGTTCACGTTATAACTCCCTCGAACATCCTTAACGTATAACTCGCAGATGAACCATACTTAACGTATACACTCTGCCCTAGACGTATAATTCGCCCAATACACTTTGAAACTCAAAAACCAAAAATCTTAAAAAGACTCACTTTTTGACGTTTTTTACTGATTTTTCTTGTACTTCTTACCTATCTAAGACTATTAGAACCTTAAAAACACAAACTTTAACATTTTTGACACAAAAAATTTGAAATCAAGATTCTTGGTACAAAACCCTTTTTCTAACAAAAAAGACTCAAAAAGATGAAATTTTTTATGGTTTTTCAAAGATTTTCTTGTACTTCTAGCCTAAACTAAGATAAATAAAGAATAAAGTTTAAAGCTTTATGGTTTTTAAACCCTCAAAAATATGAAAAATCTTTTGATAGGTTCGAACCAAATTACACTACGAGTATTATTGGTAACAAATCGCTCACAATAACCTTCTCAAACACCCATGGCTTTGATACCAATTGTAAAATATCGTTACCATTTTAGTATGGATTCCAGATCTAGGGTTTTTAGGGAGAGATGAAAGAGGTTGGTTTGGATGACACTTAGAGGAGAAACCAAAGAAAAGTAATATTAGATTAACCTTTGTTGAGGGAAAATGAACAACCAACACCCTATTCATGTGTGGAGAAGGTATAAATACTCCTAGCTATGGCCGGCCATGGGCTTAGTCATGGACTTTCCATGAGCCTTGTGGATCCGGTCTTAGCTTAGATAACTTTAACATATGATTACTCTATTAGCTGACGTCTAGCTATTTTGGAAGTGACCAATAACTTTTCATAATTCCTAACCAATATATTGTAGACATTATCTTAACAACATATGTATAGGATTCAAATTTAGGATTTTTAGAGAGAGAAAAGAGATGGTTAGTATGAACACTTAGGAAAGAAACAAAGAAAATAATAATTAGATTAACTATAGTGTGAGAATTAAACAACCAATTCCCTCTTCCTTGTATGGAGAACCCGGTATAAATACTCGCCTAGCTATGGCCGGAGACCATGGGCTTTTAGTTCATGGGCATACCATGAGCCTTTGGCTGTGGTTAGCTTACTAATTTACATATGATTACTCTCAGCTTCCACGACTAGCTATATTGGAAGTGTCTGATACTTTTCGTATTCTAATAATATATCTGTAGAATCTCTTATACACATATAGATTTAGGATTCGATTTGAGGGTTTTTCAGAGGAGAGAAAGAAAGGGGGTTGGCCATGAACATTAGAGAGAGAAACAAAGAAAAGAAAATTAGATTAACTATGTGAGAAAATGAACAACCAACACCCTCTCTATGTGTGGAGAGGGTATAAATACTCCTAGCTATGGTTGGCCATGGGTTTAGTCATGGGCTTTCCATAAGCCTTTGGCCCAGTTAGCTTACTAAATTTACATATGATCACTCTACGAGCTACGTCATAGTACTATAATTAGAAATTGTGACAATACTTTTCGTTATTCCTAACAATCTCCCCGTAAGGGAGGTCACTCTAATTTATAAAAACTTAACCTTGATACTATGCTCTTGACTTTAGTCTTGAGCTCGTTTTTAGTCTTTAACTTAATCTTTTAACTTGTGATTGTGATCGCCAGTGATCTTTTAACTTAGGCTTTAACTTGTATATTGTGATCTTGACATGAATGTGATTTTAAAACTTCTTTGAGATTCATAACAATGCATAATCTCTTTACATTGTCTTGTGATCTTTTGCCTTCTTGTGATATTGTGACTTCTGGACCAACATGCCCATACTGTTCTTAATGTTGAAAGCGTTGTACAACCATTCTTTCTTGATATTCTTTAACTTTAACACTTTGTCACTTTATGGAGGACGTACAGTATCAACTTAATACTTCATCGCTTCAAGAAAGACGTACGGTATCGAATGTGCGGAAGTCTGGATGCATGTACTTGAGACACTATCATGATGTCTTATATATGTCGGTTGAGTATGTAGCATGTGGTATTGCTTTTGACTTGTCATCGGGAATACTGCTACCACCGTCAGGAAATTCTACATTAAATGGTGTTCGAGATATAACAAACATTATGGATGAAAGTGTCTTTGTCACTTCGTCGAATACGTTGTAACAACCAGTTTCCTCGTTATTCTGTATACAATATTGCCTGGAATCAGGGTAGACATTCAAAGAATTCTCCTTGACAGTGGATTTGCAGCCGAGCTAGCGTTCTCATTACCAGAGCGTCTCAATGCAGACAACACGGTAAGGAGTGATGTATCATTTATGTAATTTCTATCTTCCTAATTAAGCCCATCAATTCGTGTTCAGCTTTCCTATGTCCAGATACCCTTGTGAGGCTTTCCATGGACATAAGATTGAAATCGATTTAGAAAATCAGTCGGTGTGTCAAAATGCAAACGGTTTTTATGACACACCAATAGTTTTATCTTTTTCAAAATTCATTAGTCAATTCATAAGCTGGACCGAATCGATATCCAGTATCACAAGTTCGATCCGTATAGGATCTCACATGGCACCTTCCAAGAGCTTCGTTGATGTTTGGCTTCAAGCAGGATTTTCCAATCTTCACTGTGAATACTTAAGTATTCATCTCAAGATGTTCTGGTAAAATCAAATGGATACTGCGTAACGGACTCTTAATATATTTCTTGTTATTCACATTGTGTGAATTAGCAAGCATAATTTTAACAAGTGTCCTAATGAGATTTATGGATGATCTCTTGGCTCTAGACTCAATAGCGCACATTGGTTTTAGTGATAAGAGGTTGGAGTAGGACTGCGCACCATTTCAAATACCAATAAACTTTAACTCAGAGTGAGAAAGTTGACGAAAAAATCGCGTTTGTAATTTCGTAAGAAATGAAACAAAAATCTTTTGAGAGATTCTGAGTGGTTAGGGAGGGTTGTGCATTGCATCACTGGGTCTATGATGTCAGTCTTCAATGTCAGCAATAATCTTTGTGATTCTTAACATCAAATGTATTGACTCGGGGGACAGTTTCTGTCACTAAGTGTAAGTCGGGCTTCGTTTCTTTTCACCTTCATCTTAATCTTTTCTTTTTAAATCATTCAACCCCTTCATGAGCTTACCAAGACTTCATAATTAGTAACTTGTTGGGTTTGGTTTCGAGTCACTAGCTCCATCTAAGTCGGCACTTTTCCTTTAATCCTACTTTATCTTTTTTCATACTATAGGATTCTACACTATCTAGTAGAATATCCTGGGTAGATCCTCCAGTTCTTGCTGGATGATGGGAATGGATACTCTAATTAACCCCTTATAATCCAATACCAGTAATTTAATGGTTCTGGGCTTTAGTACTTCCACAATTTCAGCCTATTCAACGTAACACTTTGCTCACCCTTCATATGTTGCATCGATTTAATCGAAAGAGTTATTTTGACATATATGGGTTACGTACACTTGAGATCTTAAAAAAGTACATTAATAAATGGGCCCAATATATTTTAATCACATTTTCTTCCCTTATCAAAAATGTTGAATCTGTTAATATTTTGGATATTAATTGATTGAAAATATATATGCATTCGGGGAGAAAAATGTCCAATTATTAACAAATTGATTATTGGAATATTTTAATGCTCCCTCTCAAATTATAAGGGTATTATATGGTGTTTGAGTATGTTAATTTGAAAGATTGGGAATTTACTAAGAAATTCTTGAAAATTCATACTCAAATACTATATAGGCATAATTGTTAAGTCTACACTACATATATACATATGTATAGTTTATGATATATGAAATGACCTTATAGAGACGAACACAATATGAATAGGTATTATTGTTTTATTGAATAAGCCGTAGGTCAGTTCTGTAGTGTCTCCACCCAACAAACTTTTCTAAGCTCCTCATTATTCTTCTCTCCTTCAGCAGCTTGTTAATCATCTTGATCATGATACAAGCTCTTTTCTTTTCCAATGTACTCCATCTTCTCTTTGTCAGGTACTCCATGCGCATATTATTTGTAATGTCTTCAAGCGAAGTTAGAAGCCTTGTTAATGTGCCATCACTGAACTTGTAAAGTTCATCTGAGCGCATCAACATGTTTCTCTTTTTGTTATCGACATAAATGAATCCTTGAGGGTCTTGATATGGAGTGAATGGGTCCCTTTTTTTGAACAAGGCCCGGGTCTCGTGTAGTTTTGGCTTGGGTGACGTTGATCTTCTTTCTGGTTAATTTTCAACTTCCTGAGTTGAGTTTTCGACTCGCTTTTGATATAATCAAGCTATAGGTGAATAATTCATCAATGGCTATTGCGAAGTCAAGAAACATCATCGCCGAGAGATTGTGATTAGTCGGTTCTGAACAAACAAGCAGAAGCTCTTAGACTTTGTCGATCGAAATATTGTCATTAGATTACGAAGACATGGAAAGTCTGCCTTTCCTTGAATTTGTTAAAGGTCGTTTTATCGGCGCTTCTTTACTACAATCTCTCTTGATATATCCTTATACCCATGTTTCCTTATTTACTTCGACTGAGTTTACTGCCAGAATACATTTCAAGGAATTTACATCATGTCTTGATTCCATAGGCCTTTCGTCACTTATCCATAGAATGGTTTATGTTGTTATCTCCAATGGTGAGGTATTCCCCATAATGCAATGTTTATCATACGCAACTTTAACAGGACCCATATAATTTGGAACCAGGTCTTCAATGCCTGGAAGATCATATTGAGCGGCCTTTGTCTTTATAATATAAGTCGTGTAGGTCATTGTCAAAACTCCTCCTTGCAGATTACTTGAGTATCATTGTTGAGAAGTAGTCAATTAGTACTTTTTGACATTTTCACACTTTATAACTAAAGGATGGGTTGTTTGGTACGATCCAAATGGATATTCTCCGCTTTTTGGTTTTCCAATCAAGTTTTTCTAAAAGAGCCTTGTAACATTCTTCAAAGTCATATTCCAACTCAGCATAATTGGTACGTGTGCCTTTGAGAAGTCTGAACGCTGGTCCTAATAGGGTTTCTTGAGTAAGATTGGTAATTTTTAGGCCATTTATGATGTATGCAGAGAAGTCAATAGGAGTGCTCATCAATTCATCAAAGGTCTTTGATGGTTTATCAGCAGAAGATGCAAGAGTCATTAACTAGCTTTGAATAGGTCCTAGTTGTGGAGTCTTTCCGTCATTCCAATCAGGAGCAGTGGGTTCTTGTGGTTGTTGTAGGTTGGGGAATAGAACCAGTCACGTGTTAGATACGTCTCTTTCATGGGTTCTTCATCATCATTACCCGGGTTCTCCTCTTGATCTTGTGGCATATTCGAATCTGCAACCTCAAACTTTGGTTCCTCTGACTGAACAGACTTTCCAGATGATTTTGATTGAGATTATGCGCTCTATTTTGATGTGCCAACTGTGATTCTTTAGCTTTCGAACATTTGTTGGTCTGCATCCTTGCTAGTCTTCTTTTCTTCAACCCTTAGTCTGATCCAACAGAAGGGTCTTCATCTTTATCTTTATCTTTTCGGCTCTCTTATTCGAATACACTTTACATAAGTTGTGAAGAGAGTCTTGTCGTAAGAAGTCACTAAGAATTTTATCAATCCTTTATAGCATTCTCTGTGTTCAGGAGCTGCCAGATATGATTCACTTTTATCCATTTTTTTGATAAGAATATCTTCACAAACCTACGACTAGCTTTAAATAACAACGTTTAAACATGATATCAAAAGCAACTTTTTTATAAAGTTATCAGCTTACATCAAAACAATAAATCCGCAATGTCTATTATGAAATTTATAAACTTAAGTTTATATCAAAACCTTAACAGACGACAACTTTAAAAAAAAACAAAATTGACCTGCAAACGTTACATTTAAAAAAATAGGATAAGTCTCTTATCATCACGTACATAATATTTATCAAAATACCTACCGGAACCTTTGAAGGCCAGGGTAATATGATTATACCACCGCCATGTTAATACAAATAAACCGTAAAAATGTTTATTCATATTTTACGATCTATTCATGTTTTGTCGATGACAATCAAAAAATCATCAGAAGTAGAAAATAAAGTTTATTCATTTTAAACCAATAGTTTTCTAACTCGATTATTATCATTCTACTTTTATTTCCTCAATTTGCATCCATTCATCATCACTTCTTATGCAACGCCGCTCTTTCGTCAAAACCATACATAACATATTTTCTACAAACCAACTTTGTCACTTTGGTCAAAACATATATAATCACTTTTGTTTTTCAAATAAACACTTAGCAAACTTAATAAAAGTTTCTTCTAAACTCTATCACACTCCTATGAACTAGAAAAATTATTTTTGAAAATAGTTACATAATGGGTGACATCACACAATCTAAAATCGGATTTGATGTCAGAGTGTCGGTTCCATGTCTTTACAATGGCCGGTTCCAAGAACCGGTAGAACCGTGCTACAGTACAAGTATCAGATCCGATGGTTTCATTGAGTTTTTATTGGCCGGTTCCAGACCAGATCTGAACCGTGCTACAGGACAGCACGCAGGTTCCATAAGTGATATACGGTCCGGTCTTCATCTTGCAGATGGAACTGGTGGAACCATGCTACAGTACAGTTTTAGGCCTATAAATACCAAGCCATTTCATGTTTTATACACACATTATCATATACTTTTCAGTTACATTCATCTAACCTCTGATCTTTGATCATGTTTCTATCATATTAGAGTTTTTGGTGTTTTCTTAATAGGAGAAGATTTTCTCCTCCGATTTCATGCTTACGAGATCAAGCTTCAAGGTTCGTGTTGCAAGTTTCCTCACACTCTATGAAGAGTCCATCTACTGATCTTGAGTCATCAATTTCATATTCATCTATATTCATTCACATCTATCATTATTGTTGTGTCGAGAATGTGTTAGGGAAAACTAGTTAGTAGAAAGATAGGCATTTTGTTGTATATTGTAGTTTGGTTCAAGTTAGTTTTGGTAACCTAAGCACTTTAGGTTGTCGCTTAAGTGTTGTGGGATTTGTCCTTTCGTGAACCCCACTTAGGACCTCACCCTCGCGCATTTAGCCTTAGTACCGAATAAAGGGTCAAGCGATGTAGGATTGGTTTACTTCCATAATAGAACCCTGTATTTAGGCTTAGTACGGATAAAGGGTAAGTGCCCAACCTCGTCGGTGAGGATTCTCCCCCCCCACCGGGACCCATCGCGGATCCCCCCCCTCTCTGGCTGTCTAGTGATTCGAACTCATCGAGTTAGGTGACTGGGGAGGGGAGAAGTAGGGAATGGAAGGAGACCTTATAATCGAACCTATAGAAATACTTTGTTCATATCCTTTACTTTTACGCTTCTTGCATATCTCTTTTTTAAATGTGTGTTATTTTATACTAACAAATAGATATAACATCCAACTAAACAATTTACAAAGTCTTTATTTCAAATCAAACTTTAATCTAGACATTATTTCCAAACCCTCCCCCTCTCCCCCCCTTCTAGTTTTTTCCACACACAACTCGAGCGAGTTAATTAAGGTAGGAAATGCACCGGGGTGACACTTACACTTGGACCGGATGACCTTGTTTAAATGCAAAACGGATGTCTTCTAGGATATGAGCCTTATTTTCTACGATTTCTTTGGAAAGTGTATTTAAACTAAACAATGTGGTTATCTTTTCTCCAAAACATATACACACGCATAAATTTATAAATGATATATAGAAGTCACAAATGCACTTGACCGTTACAAAAGTAAAAGATTGAAAACAAAAATAATCTCTCAAATCTGTGAAAATGCTATCACTCAAAACATAACGATAAGACACCCAACATGATTGTTCCATTTTATAAGCAACCACCTACTAAAAATACAAAACAACGTCGCTATCTTTTCTCTTAAAAAATAAAAAAAATACACACACGCATAAATTTCGAAATCATATACGGAAGTCAGAATTTCACCCAGACGCCGCCTTAGGTATGACTATTGAAAAACATAAAAAGGATAATTTTGATAATATATTACGGAAGTCAAAACACACTTAGACAACGCCTGAGGTTTTTGACTATGTCTTATATACAACACCAACCAGAAATACCCGCTAGCTAGCACGTTGTAAAATGAGAAACTACATTTTTTTTGGGTTACCATACCGCAACTCTAACTACTAGTTTAAAAAACTACTATTCATACACAAAACTATCATGTTTTCTCTTTTTACCGCCTATAACAATTTAGCAAATTTAAATACTTAGAGATTAGCGAGACGTTAGTTTTCAAATTGTCAGGTTCCAATCTTATACCCATTGCATGCAACATCTGACCTTCAACCGATGACATGTAATGTTAACACTATCTATCTGTAACCTTCTAAACCATAAAACCTAAAGCCACATGGAAGATACTCATATTCGTAAGCACCTTTCCTCATTTTTCACACATATCAAGAACCCTCACGTACATAAAGATTAGGGCAGCAAAACCTGAATCCATTTTGTAAGCCTTTCACTTGTACGATTCTTGCGAGCCTTATATTAACAAAAGACATTAACGATCTAGGCGAACAACCAATTAGTTCTGACAAAAACTGATACATACGTTTTACGTTATATCTATGAATTGCAAGACACATAATAGTTTTGACGATTGACTTTCTGTCTAAACGTTATTAACTTAGCTGTCTGTATCGGGTACAGAAATAGTAATAGGTGCAAACTTGGTTGCATTTTGTGCCACCAATTCCTGACTTGTGGAATGATAAGAATAAACTCACAGTTACGGTTAGTCCTTTCACATAATGCGGTTCGAAAATATTACTATTGGCACAAAACAAAAAAGCAAAAGGTGTTTTAAAACAAACTTGCACCTCGTGAACAAATTTTGCGCGACAACAAAACCAAACTCTCTAACGCAGAAAAATCATTAACAACTCAGCCAAATAACCAACTACTTACAAAAAAGATTATCCAAATCAAACTCACAAACCACCATCAGAACCCGTTATTTGTATCATACATGCGACCAAGCACGGAAAAAAATATTCTTTTAAAACCAAATTACATCGCATAAATACAACCAATAACATCGCTTGACGCAAGCATAATTTTAAACATTACATGTGATTTTTGAACGGCAAACTGATGCGGGCCTAAGTATTGAATAACGGCCCACTTGTTTTAGAAGCCCAAGATCGTTTGAAGAAAAAAGGTTTTTCAAAGTGGCATAACTTGGGCTGAGGGACTCCGTTTCAGGTCCATGACCAGCCGATTCGAAGCTTGGAATATAACAACCCACAATTTTCATAAATGTAAATATCCATCTATTAAGTTAGATGATGTACAATCTATCAGTTATATATGAACTCACCTTTTTCAGGGAAATTTTTCGCTTTATTACATTACATTACTTTGCCAATATCTCAATATGCAATATAACCTGCATAACTTCAGTTAACGGACTCGGACAACCTACGTATGGCAATCCTATCTTCATATATGTCAAGCAAACATCATAACATATCAAGTCAATATTATAATATCATTATTATAAGGTATATCACTTCTAAAAGGTACCATTTGCAACATCATATCAAAACGGGCTTTAAACCATTATCGGATGCCCTAAACCCTAACCTCATGAAAAGGGTTAACCCCTAAAGTGAATGCACAAGCTACTAAAGTATATGTACAGGTAATATGATATCTCATTTAACATATAAAATCTCTTCAAGTCAAAGTACAAATCTCTAAAAGCTCAATGTACAAGTCATTAAGCATGATCTCTAAAATAGCCGTTCTACCTCCATTTTCATTCTAATTTCTTCACCACCACTTAAGCAAGATAATATACTCATATTACAATGTATAAACCCTAAATATTCTATTCATAAGCTTTCATACATCTTTTTACACTCAAAACCCTAATACGAAATCCTAAACCCTAAAACCGAACTAGTTTCTAAACTGTGACCTGTTTCTTGGCTTTTATCCATTGTAAACCCAAACCAACACTTAATTAAGTTGTAATAACTTATTTTACAATCATATCAATCCTATTCAATCATTATTTCATCATTATTTCATCATTTTACTTCACTTGTACGTAAAACATATCCTAGAAACCCTAAATGTACCTAACTGGTTCATTTAACCCGTTTACTTGTTTTAAACCATTCTAATCCCAAATAACCAACCAAGGGCCATTATAAACTCATAAAATGAGTTTACAAATCATTATCTATCATTAACTTGGCAATGTACAAGAAATCAAAGCCTAGAAAACCTTAACGAATCCAGAAAACCCTAATTATGCTCTAATTGTAAGTTTGACCCGTTTTCTCAATTTCAAACCATTATAACTTAAATCAATGACCAAAATTCATTAATAATACTTTATATAATCCTTAGGATTTGTATGCCATCATTCCTAATCAAGAGTATGCAAAATATAAGCCAAGAAAGTCAAGAAAACCCTAAA
>BQNB010006659.1:0-96625 GCA_026074375.1 Tanacetum coccineum | reverse complement strand
ATGTATTTTTTTTTTCTTCTTATTTTTGACGAAGAAGGGGGGAGTATAAAGTTTTTTTTTTTTTTTTCGGCCGATGAACAGTAACCACCGGTATTTTTTTTAAAAATTGGGCTATGAACAGTAACCATCGGGTCTAGCCGATGTGACTACACTGTTCATCGATGAACAGTAGCCCGTTACTGTTTTTGGCATTATATGTAATGGTAAATGTGTATATATATAATATAATTAATATAATGGAAAAATTAGTGGGAACTTAAAATGCGAAGAAACTTAATTGGACTATTCAAAGACAGATTAGTTAAATGATTGTGACATATGAGTATATTCTATATACAACTTGCGAATGGTTTTATATACAGGTCAAGTTGAATTATACTATGTCTACAGCTACCTACGACCATAGTAACATGGTCCACGAAAACTGGTCGATTATAAAGACTAGTTGGATATCAGCGCATAGCAGCGGTGATAATTTTTTTTTGACCTAACTCTCCCCGTAATTCTCTACCCGCTAAGTGAATTCGTTTCACAACACTTCGAATGTATACGTGTTGTCCGTTGTATGTGTTTGTTTGGGTTTCCCGTACCTTTCCCACAACACCATATTAACATCACCGTACTCGCATTTAAAAGACTCTCACAGTCTCTTACCAATTAAACACTCTCTTCAAATGAATTAAAGTTGTAAAAATTTTAAATCAAAATAAAATAAACCAATTAAAAATGTAAAAATCTAAAAATTTATAAAAATATATCAAAATGAATGTTGAATTATAAAGAACGAAATTTTAAAAAATATGATGAAATTATGTCATAAAAAAAATTAATAGATAAAAAAATATTTCAATTTAAAAATAAGGGTGATTTTTTAATTAAGATGTGACACATGTCACTCTACGATGTATTCCTTTAAAACGAAATGGATGGTCAAGATTGCACCTTCTTATCTTAATTTTTGATGGACCCCACAACTTAAATGCTTTATATAATAGTATAGATAAGCATGATATAAAGCTGGATGGAGTGGTGCACTCCCACTCACTTTACATGTCAGTGACATATCAGATTTCTCTCTTCAACTTTACCACTCACCTTTTAATCGTAATAACAACTCACCTTACATTTCAAATTCACCTTTCATTAAAATATAAAATATATCCCCACTAAATACCCACACACACTCACAAACCGATAAAACACATTAAAAAAACACTTCCACTTTTTGCCACTCACTGACGTGAGTGGCTCACCTTTATACATGCAAGTCATGCGTGATACCACCGGCATAGTGTTTTGATAGGTGAGCTGTGTTTTGAAAGGTGAGTTGGTTACCACTCTGTCCAGCCTAAAACAGACAAAAAGCTCTACCAATATTTTTGATTAGGTAATGCGGGAGCATCCGCAATGCTTTGGATTCTCAGCAACTTAACGCAGCAATACAGTATATTTGAATACTGTCATTTTACATTGTGCATTAAATATAAGGTTTTTCTAATGATCATTGTTAATATTAAAAGATAAAAGTTATGTTTTTCTACGATTGGTATAAAGAATATAATTTATTCGATCACAACAAAGTGTAAATTGTGTATTGAGTTTTTTGACATTTCCTTTACTTTTGAGATTATCAGTTAAAAGTTATGTTTTACTACAAAATTGTGTATCGGAATTATTCATGAATGGTTTTGTTAGAGCATCAGTAATGGGTTAGTTTTTGAAAGACTTTGTACTATTTAAAAAAACTATTGGTGTGATTTTAAACATTGAAGCAAAGACTCTACAAATGACTTTTTGAGAATGACTTTTAACTTGCCGAGCGTTTGACAAAAAAGTGAAAAGCTATTGCAACTAAATAGACTAAGCATTAAATGCATCAATACATTTCAATTTTAGCATTTATTGCCATCAGTGCTTCATTGAAAGACTTGGAGCATTCTGGATTGAGATCCATTTGTTTAAATATAGTATGTCTTGAATGTCGTTATTAACAAAATTCTTAAATATATAGTACCCGTTTTCAAAGTGTTTTTCTATACTTGTATATGTTTATACTATGAAGTTGGATCGATTGAAAATGTTTTTATTTTGAGAAGATTGAGAAGGTTTTTAAAAACGCTAGATTTTTAACTTTAATTCAAGTTTTTCAAGCGTAGAACTCATTTTAATGTGATTATAATTCAAAATGTGTAAAAAAATTGAATCAATGTTAAAAATCTTTCGATTTTGCAATATAAGTATAATATTGAATCATCTGTACAAATTTAATGAATCATTACCATAACTCGAATTTAACAATGATTTGTGAATCAAATTTGTGATTTATGGATTCGATGCACTATTAAATAATGTTTACTTGTGAATCAAATCAGAAAATATATGAATCAATGTTTCAAACGAAGATTTCTCTATCTTCTCAAAATAAAAATCTTTTCAATGGAACCAAAGCCTTTATAAACTATTATATAAAGATAAGAAGGTGAGATATTAACCGTCTATCTTATTTTTCATAGATGATTTTAAATTGAAATAAGATGTGTTTTTAAAGTATCATGTGTCCTCTTTCATTTGATAAATCCATGGTTCTAAAAGGCGCGTCATGGCGCCGCTAAAGCCTCGCAAAAGCGCGGGGCATGACCTCCACGCCACGCAATATACCAAGGCTTGGGCTTAAGGCTTGACGTGAGATGAGGAGTGAAAAATGTGATAAGGCGCAATAAAACGTGATGCGTGGAGACTTTTTTGAATTCAATTTCGATAAAAATCGTATTTTTATATAGAAATGAAAAGGATTACAGGCAAAGATAGTTTTTTGACTTTATTCCTTATGTATGACACTTTTTGTAAGCTCAATATATTTGTAATATGATATAAATATATAAATTTATAAATATTTTATATTTTGTGCCGCTTTAAGTCACGCATTGAAAACACCATGACTCGCCATGACTCGTAAAGGCGTGAGGCTTGGCCATGCCGCCACGTCACACATCACGCTATTTATAACCTTGGATAAATCACTTTCATTTTCAAATTAAAATATCTTCTTAACTGTTTATTTTTATTATTGTCTAATTTTATTATATTTTCTAAAAAGTTTACTATTTAATTCAAAATCAATTTTGATGTATTTCTTTTGAACTTTAGTATTTGCACTTTTTGATGGGTTTATTTTATTTTAACACCAACTTTTTATGTTTTCAACATTAATTCGAATTAATACAAACATGAATTGTTAAAATTATATACTTATGGGAGATTGTTTTACGGGTAAGAGAGTGTGAGAGTCTTTGTACATGCGAGAGTAATGATGTCAATATAAAGTTGCGAGAAAGCTACAGGAAACTCAAACAAATACATACACCGAACACATATACATTCGTAGTGTTACAAAAATACTTCACTAAGCGAGTAGGAAATTGCGGGAAACTTTTGTTGACAATGGTTTTCTCGTACGGATAATGAACCACGTCAACTTCCCGCATCCTCAAAAAAAAAGATACTTCATTCACTATACTTTTATAATATAGGTATATTTATCGTCGTCATGCGCGAACACCCCACTAGTTATTAAATAAACCATCTATAATTTTGGTCCCACTAAAAATTAGGATTTCGAGGTATCCATCTCTTTTTTTAGAAATGATAGGAAACCACGTCATAAAGTGAAATGTGTCATTTCTTAATAAAAAAATCGTCTAATTTTAAATTAAATATCTTTTTATCTGTTTTTTATTTTTATCCAATTTCACCATATATTTTAAACTTTTGTGTTTTTTAATTCAATACCCATTTTGATACAGTATATTTTTAAGAATTTTTAGTTTTTTACATTTTTAGTGAGTTTATTTTATTTTGACTTAATTTTTTCACAACTTTAACCTTAATTTGAATCGATACAAATTTGATTCGTCAAAATGATATACTTTTGGAGGGAGTGTTTGACGAGTAACAGTGTGAGGTCTTTGTAAATGCGGGAATGATGATGTCAATATGGTGTTACGGGAAAGTCACGGAAAACTCAACCAAACACATACAACGAATACATATATATTCGGTGTGTTATGAAATGAATTCACATAAGCGGGTAAAGAGTTGCGTAAAAAGTTGAGTTAGCAATTTGTTCACTCTATTTATAATATAATTATATTTATCGCCTATGCGCGCGGGCATCCGACTAATATAGTCTAGAATATGTAAATTACTCCCGATTACAAAGTCGATTTAAGTCTCCTTTGAGATGTGTTGAATTTAAATATCTGTATATTTTGTGTTCGGAACATGAAGTTATTTGTTGTCTATTCATTTAGGTCCTGCAAACATTGAGACTTTTAATAATGATACTTGGCCTATGCCCATATTTAATCGCATCCACTAACATTTTCTTCCGCCAAAGATCATCATAAAGATGTAGAGCGAAAGTCAAATATTAAATCTTTTTATTGAAATAATGTTACATTAGGTTTAAGTTTTTGTATCCAAGTCACACGTTGCATGGCGGGGACCCCGTAAAGACGACTATTGTATTCTGTCGAACAAAACTAGAAGCGTTTTGTTTAATGAGGTGAGTTATTTTGTATACTAGTTTCTTCATACATACTAAGGGACAAATCTAGACCATCAATTTCATTATATTAAAAAGACAAGATTTAAGATTAAAAAAAACATAGAGGGACCAAAAGTGTAAATTTACTAAAACTCACACTAACCACTCCCTCATTATTTGTAGAGTTGACAAATCTTGCCCAAATTGCAATTAATTAACCTTTTTGACATATTGTATGTTTTCTTTACGCTTTTACGTTTTTACGTTTTTTTACGTTTTTACGTTTTTTAAGTTTTTTTTACGTTTTTTTACGTTCTTATACGTTTTTGTATGTTTTCGTCCGCTTTCGCACGTTTTCGCGTGTTTTCGTCTGTTTTTCGGGCGTTTTCGTTCTTTTTTAGACGTTCTCGCACGTTTTCTTATGTTCTCGCACGATTTCTTAAGTTTTTGCACGATGTCGTCCGTTTTCGCACGTTTTCATACGTTTTCGTCTGTTTTCACACTTTTTCTTTTGTTTTCGTCCGCTTTCGCACGTTTTCTTTCGTTTTCACACGTTTTTACACGTTTTCGTCCGTTTTTGGACATTTTCTTACTCTTTCGTCCGCATTTGCGCGTTTTCGTCGGCTTTCGCACGTTTTCGTCTGTTTTCGCACGTTTTCGTCCGTTTTTCGCGCGTTTTTGTCTGTTTTTAGACGTTCTCGCACGTTTTCTTATGTTCTCGCGTGATTTCTTATGTTTTCTTTCGTTTTAACATGTTTTCTTTTGTTTTCACACGTTTTCGTTCATTTTTTTGACATTTTCTTACGTTTTCGCATGTTTTCTTACGTTTTCGCACGCTTTCGTCTGCATTCGTGCGTTTTTGTTTGCTTTCACGCGTTTTCGCCGTCTTTCGCGCGTTTTCGTCTGTGTTCAGACGTATTTGGCTGTTTTGAGACGTTTTTGGCAGTTATCAATCGGTTGCTTCTGTTTTCATACGTTATCTATCAATGATATTATACCAAAAACCCTAAACCCCTAACCACTAAACCCTAAACCAAAAACCTTAAACCCCTAACCACTAAACCCTATACAAAAAACCCTAAACCATTAACCACTACGTATAATATCACAAGTGATGTATACATAAACTTTAAAACCTATAACAAAAGCCCTAAACCCCTAACCACTAAACCTTATACCAAAAACCTTAAACAACTAACCGCTAAACGCTATACCAAAATCCTAAACCACTAACCGCTAAACCCGATACCAAAAACCCTAAACCCTCCTCCCTAACCACTAAACCCTATATAAAAAACCCTAAACCCCTAACCATTAGGTATAATATCACAAGTGATATATATACATAAACTTCAAAATATATACCAAAAACCCTAAACCCCTAACCACTAAACTCTATACCAAAAACTCTAAACCCCTAACCACTAGATATAATATCACAAGTGATATATACATAAATTCTAAAATCTATACCAAAAACCCTAAACCCCTAACCACTAAACCCTATACCAAAAACCATAAACCCCTAACCACTAGGTATAATATCACAAGTGATATATACATAAACTTTAAAATATATACCAAAAACCTTAAACCCTTAACCATTAAACCATATACCTAAAACCCTAAACCTTAAACCCCTAACCACTAGGTATAATATCACAAGTGATGTATACATAAAATTTAAAACCTATACCAAAAACCCTAAACCCATAACCACTAAAGCTCATACCCAAAACCCTAAACCCTTAACCACTAGGTATAATATCACAAATGATGTATACATAAACCACTAAACCCTACCAAAAACTCTAAACACCTAACCACTAAACCCTAAACCACTAACCGCTAAACCCTATACCAAAAACCCTAAACCCCTAACCACTAAACTCTATACCAACAACCCTAAACCCCTAACCACTAGATATAATATCACAAGTGATATATATATAAATTCTAAAATCTATACCGGAAACCCTAAACCCCTAACCACTAAACCCTATACCAAAAACCCTAAACCCCTAACCACTAGGTATAATATCACAAGTGATGTATAAATAAAATTTAAAACCTATACCAAAAACCCTAAACCCATTGATGTGAATTGTAATTTTCACTAATCATTCAATAATAACTACTTTCTCTCTCTAAAATGGCTTTTATATATTTCCATCATCCCCGACCTCCCGAGATTGTGAATCATGAGACCTCACAAGTGGTATCAGAGCTGCAGGAGCGATTTGTGATATTTACAGCTTATTTGGTTCAGCTTATTACGCAGCTTATTACAGCTTATTTGGTCCAGTTCTGCTAGTTTAGCTTATTCAGTTCAGATTTGATGTGTTTCAGTCTATACAGTTTCATTCAGCAGCTTATTTGTGGTCATAATTTGTTACAGCAGATTATACTATTATATTTTCGATACATTTGACTAGTTCAGGATTGACTGCTTACGGTTTTATCGTAAAGTTTGTCCAATTTCGACTAGTTAAATGTTTTCTTCATATCTGCTACTGATTAGAGAACAATTTCGGATGTAATTTTGGACTAGTCAAAATTCGACGTTGACTTTGGTCAACGGTCAAATTCGGATCTATAACTGTTTATTCTGGAAATGGATTCCGAAAATGCTTTTGGTCAAGATCGGAAAATGAAAAAGAAGTTACAAGGAAGAGAAAGACCAGATTTGTACTTAACTGTTATAAACTTTACATTTTAACTGCTACAAAGTTAGATCTGTAACAACAAGCTCAAAAAGAAGAAAACAACATATTTGTACAAAATGTTTACAACAAACTCAAATGCTTCTACAAATTCGACATCGAGAATGAGTTTCAACAGATCTAGACAACTACAACACAATCCAACAACAAATCCAAGCTACCTATATCCCATCTCCATCCTACAACATGACTCGAACCACATCCATCACCACAACCAAATCAAGATCTCAGATTTTCTCCCTTTTACATGTTTTACAGTTGTGAGCTTTCAAGTTCACCAACAAGGGAGAAATGATATCATCATCGATCTATGTAAAAGAAAAGATCTTGTTCATATCCGAAATATAGAATATATTATAACAAATCTGTTATAATTTTTTCCTTTGCTTTGTTCAAAATACAAAACGCAAAACAAGACATATACACCTACCCGCGACCGATTCATACGATCTTGAAGCCATCTTCAAACAAAGCTGTCATTAAGGGTACGTTGTGATATGGACTCAAGAAACTTATAAGTGTTTGAAGCTTGTGTTCGATGTAGGTGTCTAACAAAAAAAATAGTGTGTGGTGTACGTGTATATGATAGGTGGAGGGAATATGTGGTGGCTGGTGTTGTATCAAAGGAATAAAGGCGGAGGTTTTAAGAAAATGTGTTTAGGGTTTGAGATCTGTTATGTGGAATGTGTGTTGGATTTTATTAATGTGGTGTAGGGTTATAAAAAATGTGTTGGGCTGAGCTTACTGAAAATTCTATTGGGCTGAAAATGTGTCTCAAAAATAGGCTGATGATGGACAAAAGATTATAACTAAATTTGATTGGGCTGAAACATTGACTATGCCGAATTTTGGACAACATTTATAATGGGTTGTACCAAAAAGTTCTAGATACTTGGGCCAGTTTAGTATATTACAAGTATTGGGCTGATAAGTGGGCTACGAATTTTTAAGTAAATGGGCTGAATTATTGTGACTAAAAATGCAAAAACAAAAACATCACTTATTGCTTAAAACGATCCGGATAAAGATTCACGAAAACCGTTCAAAAGGCTAGTCTCGGGATTTAATCGCAAGAATTGATTACGTGGATAATTCATTATCATTTATTTGAAGTTGAAGTGGAATTTCATGGGTGCGTGTACTTATCATATCTTAAAAGTCGGGGTTGGTTGGATGATGACTTTTAAAGATAACTTGTTCGAGCTTATAACCGGCGTTGATGAAAACTTGTCAAATCTAGCAATGTGTGATCTATAAACGCAGAAGTTGGTGCTCAATGCGCACATTTGCTATCACTTGAAGGAGTTACGTTGTAGTGTTCAGTGTCTCACATAGTTGAGGATTTGTCAAGAGACTTAGGTCTATTTATACTTCAAGGAATTACGTTGTAGTATTCAGTATATGTTTGGAGTCTCGTGGATAACACAAGACATAAGTCACAAGTTTGTGGTATTCTACTTCAGCATCAAGTTTGTGATACTGCATTTTCTCCATCTGTAATCATTACAAAAAGCCGACAGAATACGAGGTTGGAATTAAATAAGTCTGAGGAGAAGCGACTTCACACATGACTTCTCTATCGAACATTCGGGCGTAACCGAATTATGATTATTTCGATGGTCATCAGATATAATCAAGGGGAAGAGTGTTCGATAGATGCAACAACCAGGGGGAAGAAATGTGTACATCCGGGACTTAATTGACTTTGGTGTATACAACATAGTGCAACAACCAGGGGGAAGAAATGTATACATCCGGGACTTAATTGATTTTGGTGTATACAACATCCGGGACTTAATTGACTTGGAACTTCTTACTTCTATGAGTTGTTTGTGTGAAGAATGTGCATGTTCCCCTGAGTGGATTGGCTACTAATCAGCAACGAAGAAATCAGATTTGCTGCTAAGTGTGGTTTACTTCTTCTCCTACAAATTCCATTGCGAGCTTAAACCGCTATAGTTAGAAGATTTGTCAACTACATCAAAGTGTCATATTTGCTTCGAATGGCTGTCTGTTTGGGGGGAAGCAGTTGAACTGCTTAAAGACATGCGGTATGAACTGGGGGGAAGTCAACTCAGTTTATACGGATTACATTGTATTCTCTACAAGTGAAGGAATGATTCAAGCTAAAGTACATGTTGAAGATAAAGCAAACTGCAGATATCTTTAGTTATTTGTACTTGTAGGATACATTGTAAGTAATTCCATATGCCACCATATTGGGGGAAGATTGTTAGGATAAAAAATATGGTGTCTATATGGAAATTACTCTAGTTTATGTTTAAGTTAAAACACAAGGACTAAAAGTGTAATTAGTCCAAAGTGTCCTTGTATTTTACCTATAATTACTCCCATCTAATCAACATTAGAGGGTGATTCCCTTTCATTTTTCCTTTTAATAAAACTTGAAAATTAGAAAAAGCTCTCTCCTCATCATTATGGCTTATTCTTATTTTGAGCTTCCCCGACCTCCCGAGATCGTGAATCAAGAAACCTCACAAGATTGTGAGGTCTCATGATTCACGATCTCGGGAGGTCGGGGATGATGGAAATATATAAAAGCCATTTTAGAGAGAGAAAGTAGTTATTATTGAATGATTAGTGAAAATTACAATTATGAGGTTCACCCCTCTAAGGAAGATTAGAGGGGGTATTTATAGTCTAAACACAAGCCATCTTTGGGCTAATTACATTTCTAGTCCTTGTGTTTAAGACTATATAGAAACTAATGTAATTTCCATATAGACACCACATTTTTAATCCTAACAATCTTCCCCCAATGTGGTGGCATATGGAATTACTTACAATGTATCCTACAAGTACAAATATAAGTGCTCCAGCTTGAATCTTTCCATTACTTGCAGACGATACAATGTAACTTGTATAAACTGAGTTAGCTTCCCCCTAGTTCATACTGCATGTCTTCACACAGCTTTCTTCATCTACTTCTTTTTGTCAAAGTTTCTGAATCAGCTTCCCCCCAAACCAACATCCGTATTGTAAGCGAATTCAGAAACTGTGATGTAGCTTCATAGAAGAAGAAGTAGAAGTAGAAGTAGAAGTAGAATCAAAATCAGAGGATCAGAGAAGTAGAAGAAGAAGAAGAAGAAGCCAACCACAACAAACTGAACTGCTTCTGTTCTGATGAACATCCATTCAGGGGAACATGCAAGGAATCAACAACATCTTCTCACATATGCACATACTTCATACACTAACCATCCAGAGGTTGAAAGCATACAATCCATCTCCATAAGATAGAAGCAGACTTGAAGATAAGAAAGAAAGAAATGGAGGTGAGATAAGTATTGTGGATCCCTTTGAATATAGATCTTACTACCTTGTTAAGGGTTGTAGCTAATATGAATAGATTCACACAAACTACAGGAGAAACAATGATTAAGAACACTATAAGTTATGCGGAATCTAACTTATAATGCAAAGAAGAACAATGAATATTGATAACTAAGCTTTTGTATTAATTGCTAACTATGAGATTGACAATGAACTGATATCTCCAACTATGCTGTAAGGGTTCCTTTTATACACCAAGGAAAACCCTAATCTTGGCTTACAAAACGCGTAAAAGATCATGCATATCTTTTCCTATAATAACTCATGCATATCTCTTAAACTTCTCAACGGTACTAACTAACTTACTACTAACGGTACTAACTAACTAACAGTACTTAATACTTTGTACTGTCGATACTAAGTATAACCGACGAAACTAACTATTGTACTGTAGGTACTAAGTTAAGAAAACATTAATCCTAACAATCCTCCCTTAAACATAAATGTTAACCTATTTTAACTTCATGTTTCTTCAATCCTTTAAGCTTATTTTAACGTACAGAGGATGTATCCAAACATTCTTGATCATTTCTTAATCTTGTACATTCTATCCTTCTTTAGCAACAACCTTGTCTTTTCAACAATACAACAACATCTTTTCAGCAACAATCCAACCAAGTTAGCTTTGTAGTTTTTGGCAAACTACCAGCCATAAATGGATTTGATATTCATTTACCAGTAGCCGTTTGCTCTACGATAGTCAACTCTTTATTTCAAAATATGGTGAGTTGATTACCATACAGTTTTTGGTAAACTGTCAACCATCAACGGAATTGACTTGTCTTTACCAAATACCATTTGCTTTTAGACTAGCCAATGCTTTATTGCCATAATATGGTGCATTGATAAACCATAGAGTTTTTAGCAAACTATCAGCTATCAACAGATTTGAGTAGTCTTTACCAAGAACTGTTTGATCCTGGACTAGCCAACTCTTAACCATGAAGCAAGGTGAGTTAAGAACCCTACAATTTTTGGTAAATTGTCAACCATAAACGGATTTGAGAAGTCTTTACCACTAGCCCTTTGCTTATGGACTAGCCAGTTCTTATGCCTATTAAGAATGGTGAACTGATGACCATTTGTTGTATGATGGTTAGCCAACACTCAAACCCTTCTCAATTCCATTTCATCTTTACTCTTCATTAAGCTGTTGCTTAATGAACATTATCAAATCTAATGTAGCTGTACTTTCTATCTCAACTTCTAATCCAAAATCAAGCTTTCTATGCAGCAATTCCTTGGAGAGAGGATATTTTCTTTCAACTAGCATGTGAATGACTGTTCCATCCTTAAACTCTAGTATGCAAACTCCACAAGCCTCATATAGTCTCCAAGTGACAATCTCCCAATCTTGTTGATTATTCCAGAAATCACATTGATTTGTTACTTCTATTGAGGATTCCATCATAATCTTCAAGTCTCCCTAAAGAATCAACTCTATACCTTCTGGTGTGCTTTCTGAATACTGCTTCATTACCAAATCATATAAGTGAAACAGATCTTGTCTATCAAAAATATGAAGTACCTCCATTAGATAGTTGAATGCCCTAAAATTTCCATTTACTATGTAGACAACAAGGTAATCCCCCTCTGGTGATGAAACCTTGTCCAACTTAGAAATAAATGATTTTCTCTCCATTATTTCACTATCTATGGTACCTTCAAATGTAACAATATTTAGACACTTTCTGTGTTCATCATCACTATCAACATCTGGTTATGGTCTTTTCCTTTTCCTAGCAATCATCTTCATATGACCACCTTTTCTCTTCTTTGTACCCTGCTCTGCTACATCTTGCTTTGCAGGTACCTTAGCTGAGACATCTTCCTTGACAATCTTCTTCTTCTTGTCAGGATCACTAGCTCCTTCATTCATTTCCTTAATCTTTCTTTCATCTTCAGTAGAACCAATAGTAATGAAACTATCATCAAACCTCTTTACTTTTTCATACAAAGCCTTTATTTCATCAAAGCTTTTGGTCTTCAAATCAGCATGCTTCTTGTTTCCAACATGTTTCAAATAAGTCATCATTTGATTCCTAAACTGATTCTTTGTTGGAGGTTTGTTTCTAATAGCTTCAGTTCTTTGTTGAGCAAGGATTCTTCTTTGAGTAACTATAGTATCATGAAGAAATTTTGCTCTCTCTTCCACTGTGAACTGTTCTCTCTTTGCTTCTTGTACTCTTTCAGCTAGAAGTCTGTCAGCTTCAATTCTTGCTTGAATAAAGTCATATTCATTAGAGAGTGCAGTCTTAGTTGCTTCCTCCTCAGATAGCCTTTTTCTCTCTTCTTCAGCTTCCCATTCCTCTTGTATTTTTCTAGCCACCTCTTCATCATGAGCAATCTGATCAAACTTCTTTTTAGCTTCAGTAATTTCTTCAGATTCAGTATCAGATTCCTCATCTTCTTCAATCCTCTTTTTGCCTTTATCATTTGGATCAATCTTGGGAAGAGGCTTCAATGTTAATACTGATCTTGTTGAAGTGGTCCTTGGTCTCTCAGCATTTTCAGCATTTCTAATTTCTACTCCTTTTTCCTTTTCTTTTGAAACTGCTTTAGCTTGACTCATGTTTAGAAGAACTTGAGCAATTGTTTCATCATCTCCAAAGGTTGTTGGAGTAGGTGTTGGAGTTGTTTGAGCTGCTGAAGAAGTACTTTCTCTTGGTTCTGGCTCAGCAGTACCTTCTTCAACCTTGTCGGTACTAAGTTTTGTTCTGGCGGTACTAACTTTTGGCATGTCAGTACCTTCATCTTGCCTATCAGTACTTTGTTGCTGAGCAGTACTTTCTCCCTTTTCATCAACTTTATCAGTCTTCCCTTCATCTTGGGCAAGAGTGTAGTCCATTGTGTCATCAATGTCCATGTCCAAATCATCCCATTCAGTGTTTGTAGGTACTGTAGGAGCACCTTTAGAAGATTTGACAGTTTTCCTCCCTTGTTTGAATACACTCCTCCTCTTTGATGTCTTCAAGACCTTCTTCTTGTTTTGGTTCTTTCTCTTAACAGTCCTGAGCCAAGCTTTATGATGAAGAATGAAAGGCCTGGCTTGCTTTTTCAACTTCTTGACTTGTGCCTTCAAAGATTTGATTTCTGCAGCTTGAGCTGTGACCTGTGTACACAATGAAAGATAGAGATCATAGACACTTTGGAGAGTCAAGCCACCCTCACTCCCTGAAAGAGATTTATCACTGGATGACTGACTTCCAAGATTTCTACCAGAACCCTCAAGAATGGGATCAGGAATAGGTATAGTGGGTGAAGGTCCAAGTGATGGGTCAGACTGAGGCTCAACATAGGCTTCACTTGGGTGAGGAGGAGAGGGTGTAGGTTGTGGTTTAGATGGTCTTTCTGACCCTTCACCCTCATCCTCTGTTGGTTGAACCAACATGTTAGGAAACAGAGGCGTGACTTTCCCTGAAAAATGTTTTCCCTTTTTGACCATAAAAGAGAAAACTTTATTAGACAAAGCATGGATGGGAAAGTGGTCTAATGGGACAGGCACATTCTTTAATTGGTTAGACAAAAAGATTGAGATAAATCTTGGATACATGATAAACTTTTTCGTTGCATCCAAGTGTCTAAGCATACCATCAAAAATTAACTTAGAAAAGTTAAACTTTTGATTAGAGGTCAAGCAAATCACTGCAGTGGCAATGTTAGTGGGAATCTGATCCCAAGAAGTACTTTTTAAACTTAGGCTGTGATTTAGGGTATGAAATAGAAATTTCCATTAGGGTGAAAACATTGCTTTGTTAAATGTTAGGACAGTTAAATCCCCCTCATACCCCATGAGCTTAATAGCATCAAATATGGCCTGATTATTCAGAGAATCTATCCCATCAACATCATCAAAACGAAGATCACTTCGTATGGATGCTTCGGAGATAGTTATAGGCTTGCCAGCTACTTTGGCATTAATATATCTAACATTATTGATTGTTTGGGACTTAGCAAATGTCCAAAAATGTTCAACAAACGTAGTAGAGATTACAGGACTTACAGTAAGAGCATAGTGAATAGAGCTTCGTGTAAGAAAGTCAATAATCTCATGAAACTCTTTATTTCCATCAGTCTTCTCTAGATAAGCAACCATATTGTGTTTAGGGTACGGTTCAAGAACAGCCATGGTTGTAGAATTTATGATCGTCGGTGAGTGAGAGATTAGGGTTTGAAGAAGGAGAGTAATTGAGAGAGATTACGTGAGTGAATTTTGAAATTGACATGGGTTTATATAGGTTAAATAAACCTAAGAGCGAAGAAACCGTTACAAGTTACACTTTAGAACCTTGGCGGTATTTTCTCCAACGGCTCTTTAGCGGTACTAACTTTGCCCATCGGTACGAAAATTACACTGTCAGTACTAACTTTTGTGAAACAAGACTTCAACAAGTTCGGAAATAAGAGTGCTTTAGTACCGTCTATATCTCTCTGTAATGACTCTTTATATCCCAAATAACTCCATGTAAATCATCACCATTACCAGAATCCTTCTTTGTGCATAACATACAAACTATACAACACAGCTATTTGCCTCCCCTTAACTAATGCAGCTTATGGATAGATCATCCTTAAAGTTGTTTCTATGATATGGAATTGTTGTATCCAGTAAAGTATTACCCCAGAAAATTATCTTCCTCGCTATAATTGTAAAAAAGAGGGAGGTGTTACAGGTGGTATCAGGCGCCATGGTTATATGAATACAAGAGTCCAAAACCTTAACTATAACCACATAATTCATTTTTACACCAACAAAGTCCTTCCGTGGCCACTACAATTCCGAACAAGTAACGTAAAATACATATCTAATTATACTATTACATAGAATAAACTATGTCTATTTACAAACTTGGTGGTTGTATTTCGAACAAATTGTCTTCTCCTCCCAACCGCTCTACTTCCGATCTTGAGGATGCTTTTTCCTCTATGAAGATATTTCTTAAGCTATACTTTATCTCATCGGATTAGTTCCCAAGCTTCATCGGAAAGAAATCTTTTAACCTTCAAGAAACTCTACAGATAAAATAATCCATCAGTATTCTTATCTTTCTACAATAATACTTATTTGAAGGACTACAAGAGCAATTTATGCTAAGAATTTACCTATATCATAACCAGGTACCTATTACCCACCAGCTAATTTTGACTTCCATCGGACCGGTAATACCACACCTCATTACTAATTTGTATCGCGATAATTCTTTGTATCCTGAAGAACTATTACCACCTAATAAGCCGTAATGCCATTTCCCCCATCTCTTCCTTCAACTACGTTATCTAATTCCATCTCATAATCAAACACTGTGATTTGGCGTATCACCAACCTTCTCAGATACGACTTCTACCCCACCTCAGTATTGAAATAAGGAAAAGTTCAGTACGATGTATCTGAAACATCATGAGAAACAAGTTGAAGATATCTTGAATTATTTAGATGAACTCCATCTTCACCGCATTGAGAGAATAGAAGAAGAACGTACTAATGGTAACGAACTAAAAGACCCCGGAGACTTAAGAAATCCGCACTCCAGATTAATCAGACTTCAAAATTAGCAGTTAGGCACAAAAGGAAAAGATTGCCTATTGCTCACTACAGAATTTTTCTGATCTAGAACAATCAAAATGAGAAATCAAGCGCGTCACCAAACAGATCAGTAGATCTTTAGGATGCCATCTACCGGGCCTCATAATCACAAGACTCTAAGAAATTTACAACTAGGTTGTTATCAGAACGATGCCTTCTCCCAACCGCTCTACTTCTGATATTGAGGATGCTTTTTATTCTATGAATATTCTTAACTATACTTCTGTCTCATCGGATTATTTCCCAGCTTCATCAGGTTGCAATTATTTTAACTCTTCAGAAAACTCTACAGATAATATAATCCCACTAGTATTCTCATCTTTCTACAATAATCCTTGTTTGAAGGACGTCTCCACCAGCTATTTTGACTCCATCTCCAGTATTACCACCATCACTACTATTTGATCCCCGATATTTCTTTGTTCTTGAGGAACTATTACCACCTAAAAAGCGAACTTATCTTCCATCACTCTCTTCTACTAATCCATCTCGAAATCAAACCTGTAACTTGGTATCACCATCTTTCTCAGTTTATACTCCTACCCCACCTTAAATATTTGAAATAGGAAAAAGTTTAATTAAGATGCATCTGAAACATCATAAGGAACAAATCAAAGATATTTTGAATTACTTAGATGAACTCTCTTTTCACCGCATTGAGAAAATGGAAGAAAGACGTATTAATGATAGAATGATCATACGAAGAAATGATAACAAGCTAAAGACCGAACTTAAGAGAGTCCGTTCTCAGATTATCAAACTTCAAAGGAAGCAATTAGGGCAAAGGGATAAGATTGATTTTGCTCACTTTAGAATTTCTGATCTTGAACAAATCATTGAGGAAATCCAAGCTCGTCACCAAACAAATCAGGAAGATCTTTAGAATGCCATCCATAAGCTCAAAATCAGCAAACTATCAGACTAGTTATAGCTTTATCCTAGCCACGAGATGTGTGGTATAAATAAAAACACTTGTTAAATCTTGACTATGTACAGTACTAAGGCAAGTTGTTCTTAATACAAAGGAAATCCTGTTACCTTGTTGTTTCATAAATACCAACTTATCTCTCTTTCATCATCATCTCTGTCATCATCATATGCATCATTATCTCCGTCTCCATCATTATGAATCATACCATAACCTCTAGATGCTTATAAGTGCTTAAAATTCAAAAATAAGCATTACTCTTTAAGCATCAAAAGTATTGAAGGAAATGTTACTGCCTCGAAGCCTCAAACTTTGGAGGAAGCCACCAACATAGCCCAGAGGTTAATGGATCAGATAATAAGGCATGATTCTGTGCAAGAAATCAATGATCTCAAACGAAAGCTTGAGGATAAGGGAAACATCATCAACAACAACAACTATCAGAATAACTATAACAACAACAACCGTAACAATGATTACCACCAACAGCAGAATAGAAGGCAAGAAACCTTCAGGACTTATGCTGCCACCAATGGGTATACTGGGAATCGTCCCTTATGTGAAAGGTGCACCCTGCATCACATAGGACCCTGCACTGTCAAGTGTCAGACTTGCAACAGGGTAGGTCATCTGACCAAGAATTGCAGAAACAAAAGACCAACCACTAGAAACAACCTACAATCAGTATCCATAACTTGTAATGTCTGTGGAGAGAAAGGACATTATGCAAATCGGTGCTCAAAAGCAAACAACAGGGCTACAGGAGGGCGTACTTAGAGACAAGTTTGCTTTTGTTCACTCTAGGATTTCTACTCTAGAAACAACTCTCGAAGATATTCAAGTTCATCACCAGAATCTTCTGAAACACACTTCATAAGTCTGAAAACCCCAAACATCAAACTACAATCCTTGTCGTTTGTTGCTTTTATCTAGAATCCTACCACGAGACACGTAGCATAAGTATCAGCTCTTTTAAAGTTTCATATGTAAAGTTATCCATGAAATAAATAAAGTGATGATTCCGTTACATCTTGTTATCTGGTGATATCAAAACTCGACATCATTTGTCAATTCCATTAATTCCATTATGTTCAACTCTGAATACTCTCCTCATAACTTTGAAACATAAATTATCATCCTCGACTATATGGGCGTCAGTACAATTAATATCTCCATATTTTTCTTACCTTTCATGATCATATCATTTCTGTACATTACCGTTTTGATATCATGTTTTATGCTTAGGTAAGATGATTTATGATCATCTTATTGAAATGAATTAGGACGCTTCTTCATTTGAATAAGGAAATTATAAATCTCCGAACTATGAATTTATAAATTCTCAGTTACAAGGATTTGGACGCTTCTCTTTGTAAGTGACAAATTATAAATAAGTAGGCTTAAGTATATAGCATACGTACAAACAAGTTTCTTTCAATCCGTTTGTACAAATAATTCCTTTTCTTCACTTATCATTATCATTATTACCTTTATTATCTGTTCATTTCCAAATCTGTATCCCACATGATTAGCAACTCTCTTACAAAATTCATAATCATTCCTTGACATCTCTCCGGCATTTCGACTAAATCTCGGGACGAGATTTCTGTAAGGGGTGGAGACTATAACAACCCAGAATTTTCATCAAATGCAAAATCAACCTATTTTACTATGATCACAATTGTACGGGGAAATTTTTCATGCAAAATCAACCTATTTTATTATGATCACATTTATACGGGGAAATTTTTTGCTTTATTACATTCTATTATGTAACATTGTTTACATAGCAAACTAAACAAGTTCACATAACCTACCTATGCCTTCTATATCTATATTTATATCATGTAAACATCTTAATATGTCAAGTCTATAACCTAATATCATTTTACCAAGTACATTATCCATTTAACGTACTTTTCAAAACGATACTTCAAAACAAGCATTAAACGTTAACGTTTAAATCAAAACCCCAATTATATGTAATGTATACATATAAAATGAAGGAACAAGTATCTAAAGCATATGTATAAGTACCAATACATAACATTTGAATAACTTTTCCCTTTAAAAACAATGTACAACTCATTTTAAACATAATGTACAAGTTCATTAAGCATGACCTTCAAAACCGTCTCTAGATTCATAGTGGTAAGGTATGATACACCATTAGATAACCGTCTCTAGATTTTTTTTATGACAACCAGAATGAATTTTATAAAGATTACATTTAAAACAATTTTATTTATTCTTTAAAATGATTTTTATACTTAAAGTAACTTCTTTATTTTAAATTGATTTTTATAAAAACATTATTTAATTTGGTCGTTCGAGTAAAGTCGATAATTGGTATAAGAATTTCCGTCTTTGGTATTGATTTTTTCTATGTGTTCATTTGTCGTGGTACGCTTGTTGGTTTTCTTTCGTTGCGTTTTCACTCGGTGCATATACGTATCCTTTCTTTCAAAGGATTCTTATGTCATTTGATCCACGTCTAATTGCATATGTGGAACCTCCTATATGCACTCTAGCCTTTGACTCGATAATCGTTTGTTATCCTATTCGATTGTTCGTAACCCTTGGAGTTCGTTGATACCGTTGAGTCGTGGAAGCTTTGATGTGATTGTGGGAATGGACTGGTTGTCCAAGAGGAAGTTTGTGATAGTATGTTATGAGAAGGTGGTTAGAATACCGTTGGAAGGTGATGAGATACTTCGAGTTCATGGGGAACGTACCTTGGGAGCCGCCAAAGCCCTAATGAACGCTAAGATAGATGAACCTAGGATAAGTGTCATAACCGTGGTGCGAGATTTTACTGATGTGTTTCCGGAAGGCTTGTTGGGGCTACCACCGCAGCGACAAGTTGAGTTCCGCATAGATTTGGTTCATGGAGTGACGCCAGTCGCGAAGTCTCCATATCGTCTAGCACCCTCGGAAATGCAAGAATTGTCTGAACAACTTCAAGAGTTGGAAGACAAGGGTTTCATATGACCTAGTCATTTTCCGTAGGGAGCACCGGTGTTATTTGTTAAGAAGAAGGATGGTTCTTTTCGCATGTGTATTGATTTTAGGGAGTTGAACAAATTAACTATTAAAAACCGTTATCCACTCCCTAGGATTGAGGACTTGTTTGATCAGTTACGAAGAGCGTGTCCTTTCTTAAAGATAGATTTTCGGTCAGGTTATCATCAGCTACGAGGGCATGAGGATGCCATTCCAAAGACCGCATTTCGAATGAGATACGGACATTTTGAGTCTACGGTTATGCCTTTTGGGTTAACCAATGCACCAGCGGTTTTCATGGACTTAATGAACCGGGTTGCAAACCATACTTAGGTAGGTTTGTCATCGTATTCATTGATGACATTCTGGCCTACTCAAAGTCGAAGGAGGAACATGAAGTTCATTTGAAGTTAGTGTTGGAGTCACTAAGGAAGGAGAAGTTGTATGCTAAGTTTTCTAAGTGTGAGTTTTGGTTGGAAGAAGTGCATTTTCTTGGTCACGTGGTCAACCATAACGTAATCACGTGGACTCGAGTAAGAGTGAGATAGTAAGGAATTAGATGATTATTCTTAGGATTAGCAGGTTACTACCGATGTTCATCGCGATTTTTTTAAGATTGTTGAACCCCCTTACTTCCCTAACTGAGAGGAATCAGAAGTATGCGTGGAGCGTAGAACAAGAAGAGGTTTTTCAGACTTTGAAGAATGATTTGTGTGATACCCCGATAAAGCGAATGTAATGGGTGATGCGTTGAGAAGAAAGAAGAGAGTGAAATCAAGACAAGTAAGATGAATGATACTGGCAGCCCAAACTGAGGCGTTTAAGCAAGAGAACGTACTCGCAGAAAGGCTATATGGTTTAGAGCAACAGATGGAAAGAAAAGGAGACAAAAATTTGTACTTTATTGATCGAATTTGGGTTCTATTAGGAGGAAGTGTAATGGTTGAGGCCCATGCATCAAGGTACTTGGTACATCCGAAAGCGGATAAGACGTACTATAACCTTGGAGACATGTACTGGTAGCCACGTGTAGAAAAGGATATAGCTACCTATGTTAGCAATTGTCGGATTTGTTTAAGTGGTGAAGGCTGCAATGTTAAAGACTTTTGGCTTACTGCAACAGCCTGAGATACTTGAGTGAAAATGAGATAGAATCACCATGGATTTTATTACTAAATTTCCAAGGTCAAATTAGTGAGTATTGTAACACCCCCAAAAATATGACAACGCAGCGGAATACCACTTGGGGTGCTACTTCATAATACACAGCGCTAGATACAAGAGAACGACCTCTAAATGTGTCGTTTGTAAAACAATCTCGTTGATTTTCTAAAATCCAAAATAATAGTTGTCCCATAATTGCATCACCATGAAAAACTTGAATGTAAAGACTCCAATGCACATCAAATAATCCAAGCATCTAATTCACCTGAGAAAAACATGCTTAAAAGTGTCAACATTAAAGTTGGTGAGTTCATAGATTAGTTTAAATATGAATGTAATCCACTGTATCATCACAGTACCATGTAAAAATCCCAAAGATTTATAAAGAATGCACGACACATTTTATGTCACCAAAAGTACCATTCTTATTCCTCAAAGATTTATAAAGAATGGCTTGACCATTTAATGTCACCAAATGTACCATCTTATTTCCAAAAGATTTTATAAAGATTGCATGACCAAATTTCAATGTCACCAAAAATGTTTCAAGTATGTATTGCCATTTTATTCAAGGCAACGTAAATATCCATGTGAGTATAAAACAATGTTTACGATTACTCTAAGCTCATGAATCTGAAGCTAATAATTCATGTAAAGAATTCTCTATTGTATTTGATGGGGCCCTGTAGTCCCAAAAAAAAACGTGATCCGAATGTATACGTTCGTTCCCAGTGATACTAATTCACCCGAACGCGGGGTGTTTAAATCCGAATAGATCTATTTTATACATTCGCGTGGACATCACGCTATAATGTTCTGTTACAATAACGGCGATGAGATGCTAATCACTTCCGAACAGGGATCCACACACGAAATAGATCTATTTCAATAACATTCGCTGCATCACCTCCAAGTGATTTTACGGTTTGTCATGACTCTGTGCGTTGTACTTGTATGTACCCACTTGGGCAGTGATTTAAAATATGTATCCCTGTTACCGGTGTCCACCTCAAGAACCCCCGTGGCAGTAGTAAAGTAAAAATATGTACTCCGTTACCGGTGTTCCCTCCCAAGAACACCCCGGCAGTAAAGTAAAAATATGTACTACCTGTTACCGGTTCCCTCCAAGGAAACATCACGGGCAAGTAAAGTAGTAAGTAAAAATATGTACTCGTTTACAGTGTCCCTTCCAAGAACACCTCCGGGGGGCCAGTACCGTTTTGTCATCAGTTCAATCCGCTTAAGCTAATCCGTAATCCTTTCAAAAGTAAAGTGCATATATTTGTGACCAAAAATAAAGTCAAATAATATGTCCCATAGCGAGCTATGCAAATAAGTATGTAAACCAATTTGTAATCAATCATGTAAATGCATTTGTAAACATGTATGCAGACAAGTTGAAAATGAGCACGTAACGAGTTTAAATCAACACGTAATTGAATTTGTAACAAGCATGTATCCCCCTCGCGGTTTATAAAACATTCAAAAGATTGAAAAGCGAGGCTATGAAACTCACCTTGATGATGAAGAACGAGTGACAGATAGGCATCTAATATGCACCACACGAACGGAAGACGAAGCTACTCGATCAAGTAGTTGCAACAAATCTTAACTGCTAAGTCCCACTAGCCTAAGATAATGATTTTGGGTTTTTTCGATGGATGATTACATCAACGCGACACGTTGAATAAAGATTCAGATTTAATGTTGTAATGGTTTGGTGGTTGGTTAAATAAATAAATTGAAAATATACGCAAAGTGTGTAATATATATTCGTTATATATTACATATGAAAAATAACCCTTCTATAATTCTTACCGTGAATTATATCACAAAGACGATCAATCCAAAGATTAATGAAAAGTATATAATACCTTGTAGGTATTATATAATAAATGTGAATAATTAATTAAACCAATTAGTCTGACTCGTTTTCTGAAATCATCACTTAATTTAATAAAAAGTTCTTGTATAAACGTATTCGTACGTTTTAAGATTACCAATTAAATCAACCGATGGTTGTAAAGCCTTTTACAACAATTATTAGGTTATCTTCTAGCTGACAATTATAAAATATAATATAATATTTTATAAACTCATATTTCATTTCCTCGACGGGTCGCGTCTAAAACAGTTATCTCATTGTAAAAGTATAATTTCTTATTCGTTTATCCGGTTATTTTATAATACAATATATTATATCTTTAAAATATAACTTGGTCCCTTTTATCGGTTTCTAAAATAATAGAAGTTTTAGTAAAACATTACTAATTATAAAAATTTATATATAAATTTTGCCATGACGTTTCCGTTTATATATCGTTCCCCACTTTTATCAAAATTCAACGTTTTCCCACTTTAATCAAATCGTGTTGCAATATACACTCGTTATTAATATATATATATAATTAGACAAATTTTTAAATAGCACATTTATTTAACCAATTTAAACCACCACTAGATCCGGTTATATAATTAAATATTGAAATATATTTATGAGTCCATTTTTGTAAACCAAACTCACCCTATGTTGTTTCGCTAAACCAAACGCAGCCTATACGATTTCTGTCATAAACCAATCGCATCCTAATTTGCTTTCTTTTCTTAAAACGAACGCCCCTTGGCTGTCGAGCACAACAAAACGCACCCTATTTTGCGTTAACCCATAAAACAAACACCCCTTTTCTGGTGATATAACAACCCAATAAATTTCATCAACCTATTTTACTATGATCACAATTATACGGGGAAACTTTTCGCTTTATTACATTACTTGCATTTTCAATATCTCAGTATACAAAGTAACTTGCATAACTAAAGTAGACGAGCTCACGCAACCTACTTATGGCAATCCTATCTTCATATATGTCAAGCAAACATCATAATATGTCAAGTCAAAACCGAACGCACCCTTTTTATAAACCCAACGCACCTATTTTGGGTTTATAAAACCAAACGCACTGTTTTTGTTTTCTGTTTTTACGCAACCCAAACGCATCCCTCGGGTGCTAACTTTACAAACTAGACGCAGATAATGAAAGAATAAGGCCATTTTGGGGGGTCTGTTAAACAAAACGCATCCTTTTGGGTGGCTCATGGGTGGCTGAGACAACCCACACGCACCCTTTTTGGGTCGTAGTGGCTGTGGTGTGGTTCGGTGGAGGTGGTGATGATGCGTGGTGTTGATGGCGTGGTGGAGACGCGTGACGGCGAGTGAGTGAGGGGATCGGGTAGATCCTTGGTGAGAAGCATATATTGGATCCGTCCGCCGGAAAAAACTCCCGTAAAAGTTTTCCGCGCGTAGCGGTGGCCGGAGGTGGGGCGGCCGATATAATGGTGAGAAGGGAGAGAGATATATAAATGTGTGTGTGTTATTTTTATAAAATGAAATGAAATATTATAAAAGTTTTATTATATTAAAACTTTTAAAAATAAGTGGCAATGTTTAATAGTTTAGGGTTTAAAATTGAAATATTACACATGGACCATAGTGGTAATTGTTGTGTAAATGATATAATATATCGTCGGGGCTCATTGAGCGACTTAACGTATGAACCAACGCACGAAACTTGCGCCATTGTCTCCACAACCCCCCACCCCCCCCCCCCCCCCCACCCCCCCCTTCTAAATCATTTTTCCGATAAAAATGAGTATTCGCTTGATAATATTTCATAAAATTTTTATAACATTTAATAAAATATCTGTTATTCATTTTGTGGACCGGTTTTGCCTCGTCCGAAATAAAAATGGATTTAAACGAGTATTCGCGTATCAACCACGCTTTTAATATTAAAAATGAAGAATAATTTATTTAATATTTTTATTAAATAAATACTGATAATTAAAAAAAAATTTAATTATTTTTGTGTGTCCGCGTTGTATGTTGTCCGTATAATCTTTGCGGTGTTGTTTTAGCCCTTTTCGGCTCGTTTCCAGGTCTCGGGCAAAACTGAAAAGTTGTCAGGAATGTCGTTTTACATCAAATTACTTTAGAGTCCGAATAACGAAAACGTGATTTAGCTGCTCGTTTTTTTGATAAATCAACTTAGGGATAACATATTTCTTCCATTTAAAATATGTTCCGAAAAATACCGGTTTTTACCGCGGTGAATTTCAGCTTTTATGTGACAATAAAAGACTAGAAGTCAAAAAGTCAGTCAGACTTGAAAAGTCAAAGATTGAAATCGTCATTCAAAATTTCAAAAATTCTCGGATGTTACATTGCTCATAATAACTGACAGTATTAACTTTTAAGCTTAGCAGTACTAAGTATTAGTTACCAGAATTAACCCATTTTCATCACTTGGTAGCTCTTGCACTCTATTCTAAGCATCCATGATGTATAATCGGCTTTACTTATACACATAGTTCAATATAGCCTTCCCTCAACCAAATCTTCTATGTGTATTATCAGCTTGCCAATTCACAGATACAACAGCACTAACTGAGCCTAACAGCAGTAACGTTTGTACTAGCAGTACAAAGTTTCACCCGAAAAAAATTAACTAAGCCCAGCATTATAAAATAACTTGGCATCATATTTACTTTTCAATACCAACTCAAACATCATATGTGTATAAGCCTTTGTATTGTACCTATACACAACTAATCTCCCCTTAATCCACGCTCTAAGGATTAAGCATACCAATGCTTGTAACCAAAACGTTAAACCTGCTAACATCAAAAGCCTTTGTGAGAAGATCTGCAACATTGTGGTCTGTGTAAATCTTGATCACTTGAATTAACCTCTTCTTATAAGAATTCTGATAAAATGGTGTCTAATCTCTATGTGCTTGGTTTTAGAGTGAAACACTGGATTCTTCACAATACAAATAGTGCTTTCATTATCAATGTAAATCTCCCATAATTAAGCATTTGATTTTGAATCCATAGCACGCACCCAAGCGAAAATTAAAGCAAAAACCCGTCCACAGCAATTAGTAGCAACAACATACTCTGCTTCAGTAGTAGAATTTGCAACTATAGTCTGCTTCTTACATTGCCATGAAATCAACCTCTTGCCAAGAAATTGACAACCTCCTGTTGTGGATTTCCTGTCAAGGCTAGCTCCAGCATAATCACTATCAGAAAAAGCTTCCAAGTCAAATGGTGAATCTCTAGGATACCAAAGGCCCAATTTAGGTTAACCTTTCAAGTATCTAAAGATCCTCTTCACAGCATGAAGATGTGACATTTTAGGAGTAACTTAGAACCTTGCACAAGCACAAACAGCAAACATTATGTCAGGCCTAGAAGCTGTTAAGTACATCAATGATCTAATCATTGATCTGTATAAATGAACATCTACAGCTTCAGCTTCTTCATCCTTAACCAATGCCTTATTAGTCTCTATTGGAGTGCTTGTTGTGTTTATAGTGCAAAACAAACTCTTCAATATTTCACCACATCTTTGGTCTTAGGCAAATGAAAGATCATCCTCCTTCTGTTGTACTTGCAATCCTAAGAAGAAAGTGAGTTCCCCCATAGAACTCATCTGGAATCTTTTATGCATCAAACCTTCAAACTCATCACATAAAGACTTCTTTGTGGACCCAAAGATGATATCATCAACATACACCTGTACTAACAGAGAATCACCTTGTCCTTCTGATTGAAACACAGTCTTAACTATAAGTTGCATCTTCTAAATCTATTTATCAATGTAAGGTAGTAGCAATGTCTCATACCAGGCCCTAGAGCTTGATGTATACCATAGAAAGCTTTTTCTACCTTATACACTTTGTCAGGGAACTGTGGATCTTCAAAACCTGGAGGTTGGCAAACATATACCTACTCTTCAATAGTACCTATAAGAAGACACTCTTCACATCCATCTGGTACACAATGAACCCCATAAATGATGCATAGGCATAAAATAACCTGATTGCTTCTATCCTAGCAACAGGAGCAAAAACCTCATCATAATCAATGCCTTCTTCTTGGGTGTAACCTTGTGCAACCAGTCTTGCCTTGTTTCTAATGACAATTCCTCTCTCATCTTTCTTGTTTCTAAAGACCCATTTGGTTCTAATGGCCCTCTTGCCATTAGGTAGCTTAACCAGTGTCCAAACCTTCTAAAGTTAAAATTCAGTCAAAGCTCCTCGTTGCATTGCTTCTATCCAGCTTGGGACTTCCAGAGCCTTATTACTCTTCGTTGGGGTTCATTATGAGAGAGAAAACAAGTAAATAAGCAATTTTGATAATCTTTATGATTTTTTCTCCTTTTCTTATTAATGTAACTAACCATAGCATGTTCATCAGAAATCTAGTCATTCCTCCTTGTTTTGAATAGCTGAATTTAAGTCTCCTAATATCTGGTCTTTTTGATGATCCTTGTCAATATGGTTTTTTGGGGAATAAGCGGCATTCATCGGTTGTTTCCAAGTTGTTGGGTCAGCTTCCTGCGCCCGACATCTTCATCATTATAAGCATTACCAAAAATTCCAGTATCATCAATTAAAAACACATTTGGAATACCATGTGGAAGAGCAAATGCATTTTTGAAAGGAGAAAATTGTTCAAATAGAAGTTCCTCAGAAGTTCTAGTAGCATTAACTGGTGATGATGGATCATCATTAGTAAAAGATGGTCCAGCAGCACTAACATGTGTACCAACAGTATTAAAACTATTAGTACTGTTAGGCTGCTTTTCTAGTTGAAGTAGCCTTTCAAACTCACTTCCTGTGTCTTGATCATCCTTCCTATCTTTATCTAAAGCTTCACTTTCATCCAATTCTGTAGGCTTCACTCCTGCATCTTCTTCACTATCCTTAGGACCTTGAGAATAAATGATCAGTTTGTCAGATAGGATTAGATGTATTACTTGATTAGAGGATTCTATCTTCTTCTCACTTGACCTGTAACAATGTTATCTCTAGTTCCTGCAATACCATTAGTTTGATTTCCTGCAATAACTAGCACATAGTTCATAGATATTGTCAAAGAATCAACATCAAAAAGCCAGTCTGGTTTCCTGTCACATTACGGTGCATTTTCAAGAAATATAATATTTAAGGTCTCTTCAACTATCCTGGTCCTCTTGTTAAATACTCTCACAGCCTTGCTAACCATAGACTACCCAACAAAAAATCCCTCATCAACTTTTCCATCAAACTTGCCTAGATTATCCTTGGTATTTAAGATGGTAAACAGGATACCCAATAAGGTTTTCTTGAAGTCTATCAATTGGGTTCTTCCACGAATAAGTTCATAAGGTGTCTTGTTATGAGGCTTAATGACTAATAATGGTGGTGGTGGTGGTGGTGGATTATCATCTTCTGATCCAGCCATTGAATTGCTTTGTAAGATAGAGGTTTATAACTGGTTTTTGTTCTTCTTACTTAGAGTTTCTCTACAGGCTCTGATACCACTTGTGGATCCCTTTGAATATAGATCTTACTACCTTGTTAAGGGTTGTAGCTAATATGAATAGATTCACACAAACTACAGGAGAAACAATGATTAAGAACACTATAAGTTATGTGGAATCTAACTTATAATGCAAAGAAGAACAATGAATATAACTAAGCTTTTATATTGATTGCTAACAATGAGATTGATAATGAACTGATATCTCAAACTATGCCGTAAGGGTTCCTTTTATACACCAAGGAAAATCCTAATCTTGGCTTACAAAACGCGTAAAAGATAATGCATATCTTTTCCTATAATATCTCATGCATATCTCTTAAACGGTACTAACTATTTTATACTAACGGCACTAACTATCTGAGCAGTACTTAACATTTTGTACTGTCAGTACTAACTATAACTAGCGGTACTAAGTATATAACTAACGGTACTAAGTCAGGAATGTATAATTCCCAACAAGTACACATTTCTTCCCCCTGATTAATGCAATCTATCGAATACTTCCTTTTCTTCCCCCTGATTGCATTCGATGACCATCGAAAAAATCATAATCTGAGTACGCTCGAATATTCGATAGAACAACCATGTGTGAAGTAGAATAAATTCGGTTAAGCATAAGAATCAATTGCAGATAAAGAACCTCTATTTGTCTCTTCTCTGACTAATTCAATTCCAACCTTGCATTCTGTCGGCTTTCTGTAATGACCACTGATGGAGAAAACTCAATATGACAAACTTGATACTGAAGTAACATCCCCTAAAGTTGTGAGTTAAGCTTGTACTACCCGGAAGTTTCTCTAGGAAATATCCTCAACCACGTGAGTCACTGAGCACTACAACGTAACTCCTTAAAGTGATAGCTACTTTGTGGATAAAAGAGAGAAAGAATCACAAAAGTAACCAGATATTCAAGTCTTCATGACAATCCTTATATGCTCGAACAAGTCATCTTCATTGCAGAGGTAGAAAGGCCAGAATATGAAATAAGTACACTTCCTCATGACATATTACTTCAATCCCGAATAAGTAATAAAGAATCAACCCCGTAGTCATTTGTTGCGATTAAATCCCGAGAATAGCCTTTTTAACATTTTTCGTGAATATTTTATCCGGATCTTTTTAAGCAATAAGTGATGTTTTTGTGTCCAAAAAATTTAACAAAAAATTCGGCCCTTTAGCATTTTAAGCCCACAAATTCAGTTCCAGCCCAATTCCATAACAATTTCGGTGTAAACAACTTTCAGCCCATTATAACAATAAAGATAACACAATTCAGCCCAACTCATTTTCGGTATAAGAAGTTTCAGTCCAAAATTTTATAGGATGAACAGCCCATTACTGTTAGTCGGTTCAAAGCCCACCACACATTTATCATACAATGTGTTATATGTCAAACCATACACACACAAACCCTACATTGTTATACAACCGCCTCTTCTCTTCTTTGTAACTTCATCTGCCACCAACACAAATCAATAAAATGATACGCCCCCATCTCATCTTATGATTCATCCATTAGCAGTCAAAAACCATAAAACACAAACACCATCTTTTTCTTTTTTTTCTTGTTCGAACCATGAACTCAGAAACGAAGACTCGGCATCAAGGTCTCTCAGTGAGGTCTCGGGTAGGTGTTTCTTTTCTTGCTTATGCATTTTTGAACAACGAAACAAAGAAGAGAGAATAACAAATTTGTTATAATCTTTTCTTTATTTTTGGACATTGAAGAGAAAAGTTAAACCTTTTCACAGATCAATGATGAATCCTTTTCGTGTTTTTGATCTTTGTAAAGGTCACAACGTTCTTGTTTTAACACGAAAAGATAACTGAGATCTTGTTATGGAGATGAGTCTAAGTTTGATTGTAAAGAGGGTGGGAAATTGGTAGTTTCGATTTGATGTAGTGTTGGTTGTGGATTTGTTGTTATTGTAACAGATCATGGTAGATAGGATATGGATTTATGGTGAACTTGGTCATTACCGAGTTTAATGAGTTAACTCAGTGAACTCGCTTTCGATATCGAAAATGGATTATCGATTTGTAATGTCGAAATTGATATATTGATAAATGACCTTCTTCCTTTGTCAGATTTATTCTCTTGAACATCAAAAATGGTTGTTTGCTGAGATCTAGTGTGGTTTTGGTTTGTTGTACATTGAAAATCAATTTCGATGTCACGCCAAAAAAATATTTCGAGAATAGATCTAAGGTAGTATACATCGAAATTTGACTTTAGCAGTAATAGCATCGAGTTTGACCAACCAAAAGTCAATCGTCGAGTTTTGACTTATGAGTTTGACTTTCGAGTTTGATACAGATCCGAGTTTGTTACGCTTACAACTCATACATCGAAAATGATATAGATCCGAAATTAGTACTTAATTGTTACCAAAATACGATAAAACCGTAATCTGGCCATCTCGATTGCATAAAACACAACCGTGATGTTAACAAATAAGCACTTATACAACTCTTACAATTTTGATTGTAAAAATAAGCTCTAAAGTAGCTGCTGTAACGAATCAAGACTTAAAATAAGCTGAAATAATCCGAATAAGCTCAATAAGCCGAATCTGAATAAGCTGTAAAACATCACGAACCGCCTGTGCAGCTCTGATACCACTTGAGAGGTTTCTCGATTCACGATCTCGGGAGGTCGGGGAAGCTCAAAATAAGAATAAGCCATAATGATGAGGAAAGAGCTTTTTCTAATTTTCAAAGTTTTATTAAAATGTAAAATGAAAGGAAAATACAAATGTGAGCTTCACCCTCTAATGTTGATTAGAGGGGAGTATTTATAGGTAAAACACAAGGACACTTTGGACTAATTACACTTTTAGTCCTTATGTTTTAAATTAAACATAAACTAGAGTAATTTCCATATAGACACCATATTTTTTATCCTAACAATATATACATAAATTCTAAAATCTATACCGGAAACCCTAAACCCCTAACCACTAAACCTTATACAAAAAACCCTAAACCTATAACCACTAGGTATAATATCATAAGTGATGTATAAATAAAATTTAAAACCTATACCAAAAACCCTAAACCCCTAACCTACTAAATCTTCATTACCAAAACCCTAAACTTAACCACTTAAACTCTATACCAAAAAACTCCAAACCGTAACCATTAACCTAAATCCCTAACCATACCTATACCAAAATCATAAAAACAATAACCGCTAAACCTTTACTATACCATAAACCCTAATAAATCTCTCTTAAACCACTAAAATCTTATACCAAATACTCCTTAAACCCTAACACTAAACCCATATACAAAAACCTAAACCCCTAACCCACAAGATTTATATCACAAATGAAATATACATAAAACTATAAAATCTATTCCAAAAACCCTAAACCCCTAACCATTAAACCCTAAATCCCTAACCACTAGGTATAATATCACAACTGATATATACATTAACTTTAAAATATATACCAAAAATCCTAAACCGCTAACCATTAAACCCTATACCGAAAACCTTAAATACCTAACCACTAGGTATAATACCTAACCACTAGGTATAATATCACAAGTGATATATACATAAACTTTAAAATCTATACCAAAAACCCTAAACCTTATACCAAAAATCCTAAACCCTATACCAAAAATCCTAAACCGCTAACCACTAAGTATAATATCACAAGTGATATATACTAAACCTTATACCAAAAACCTAAACCCTTAACCACTAAACCCTATACCAAAAACCCTAAACACCTAACCACTAAACCCTATACAAAAACCCTAAAGCCCTAACCACTAAATGAATGATATCTAATAACACACAAGGTTAGGGAAAGAGAGGTGGTTTTAGAAAGAGAGTGGTTGGATGAACATTTTAGAGAGAGAAAGTAAACATGAACGAAAATGCATTAAGTGTGTGAAACAAATGAACAACTAACACCCTCTCCAAGGCATGGAGAGGGTATTTATACAACCCTTTGGCCGGCCATGGTTAGCTTGTGGGCTTTCCATGGGCCTTTTGGCCCTATTAAATTACTAAACATTACACTTGACTAATTACGGGCTTTGACTAACTATTATTGGAAGTGGCCGATACTTTTTGTATTTCTAACAATCTCCCTTAATAGGAGGCCACTCCAATTTAAAAAGACTTAAACCTATTATACTATGCTTTGACTTTAGTCTTGAGCTCGTAGTCTTCTTTTCTTTATCTTTTTCTTGTGAATATGGTGTAGTGATCATTGACTTTAAGCTTGAGCTTGTTCCTTTAACTTGACCTGTATGTAAAAATGTGATCTTGAGCATCTTGAGATCATCAACCAAGCATAATCTCTTTTCGCCTTCTCATAAACTTTTCCATCTTGTGAACTTGTGACTTTTGAACCGACATGCTCATACCTTTCTTGATTTGTTAACTTGAAAAGCTTTAATATTGCATCTTTCTTGAAGTTCTTTAGCTTTAACACTTCGTCACTTCAAGAAAGACCTACGGTATCAGAGTAGCGGAAGTCTTGAAACATGTACTTGAGCTTTCATGATGTCTTTATATTTGTCGATCGGGTATGAGCATGTGGCTATGAATCATGACTCGTCAGGGATCAGCTGCACCAATCGTTAGGAGTACCTGCAGGTTTAGGTTAGTGATAATCAATAGATATGGACGAGAGTGTCTTTGTCACTTCGTCGAATACGGTTGCAATAATCACGGTTCCCCGTTGATCAGTATAAATACTGCCTGTAATCAGGTAGATTTCCAAAGAATCTCTTTGACAGTGTTTCGCAGCTGCACTAGCCGTTCTCATTACTGGAGCGTCTCAAAGCAGACAACACGGTATGAGAGAACCAGCAAGACGAAGTCTCACTGATTGAATAGAAAAATCAATTTGAAAATCAATCGACGTGTCACTTGCTAAAGTGTTTTTGTGACACATCGAGAGTGTTAATCATTTCAAAAATTCATCATCAACCGTCAATTCATTTCCTGGAACAAGTTCGATTCATATAGAATCACACAAGTTACCTACCATAAGCTTGTTTGATGTTGGCTCAAGCAGGATTTCCATCTTCACTGTGAATACTTAAATATCACTTGGATGTTCTGGCAAAATCGCAAGGATAATGCGTAGGACTCTTAATATATATCTTATTATTCACATTGTGTGACTTAGCAAGCATAATTTTGACAAGTGTCCTAATGAGATTTATGGATGATCTCTTTTTGGCTCTAGACTCAATAATGCACTTTGGTTTTAGTGATCGAAGGCTGGAGCAGACTGCCACCTTTTCAATATCAACTAACTCGGAGTGAGAAAGTCGATAGAAATGCATGTAATCTCTGTGAGAAATGAAACAAGAGTATGTTGAGAGACCTTTAGTGGCTAGGGAGGGTTGTGCATAGCATCACTAGGTCCATGACTATCTTCAATGTCAGAAAACAACTTAGTGTTTCTGACAGTTTATGTATTGACCCAGTTTCTGCCTAAGTGTATGGAGGGCTTCTTTCTTTTCACCCTTTATCCTTATAATTCTTTTTCATTCTTTAACCCCTTCAGCACTTACCGAGACTTCATGACTAATACCTTGTTGGGTTTGTTACAGTATTAGCTCTATCTTAGTCAGCACTATTCCTTTATTCTCACTTTTACTCCTTTTGTATCATACCTAAGGACTTCTACACTAACTAGTGGATATCCCTGGGTAGATATATCCGGTTCTGACTGGATCATGGGATTTGAATACCTATGCCTAACCACCTTATAACTCCATAAATTTAAGTACATGGTCGGACTTTTGGGTATTCCATCACAATCCTTCAAAACCATTAAAAAGTTCAATCAAAGAGTTTGATATAAATATCAAAAGATTTACACTTTGAGAGTTTTTCATAATCACTAAAAGCTCCCCCTTAACATGTGCATCATAATCGTAGTACATGCTAAGCGTAGAGTGCATTGAGCCAATTTTATATGATCACATTTCAGTACAAGTTAGGTTCAGTTTAATCACATTTTCTCCCCTTATCTAAAATGTTAATCCCTTGATATTTTGTATATCAATTGATTAAATGTTCAGGGACAAAATGTTACACAAAATCTATTAGGAACATTTTAATGCCCCTTCCTCAAATTATGAGTGATATGATATAGTGTTGAGTACGATATTTTGAAAGATTTTTGAATTTCGTGAAAAATTCTTGAAACTTTCATACTCGAACACTATATTAGCCTACTATAAGTATTATACTACTTATTTACATATTCACAAGATTATTATGTACGAGGTTTGACCTGTTATGATGAGGACATCATATGATAAATCATATGGTCCTTTCCAGCAGCCGAAGGTCTCCCACATACGGTCTCCCACTAACAAATTTTTCCAGGCTCCTCATGATCCTTTTGTTCCTGAGCTGTTGATCAATAGCCTGAATCATAGCTCCTGCTCTTTCCCTATCTACATTTCTCCAGACTGTCTATGGCGGGTACTTCATCCGGATGCGTTTCAGAATATCATCAAGAGCATACCGAACATCGTTGAGTGTACTGTCACTAAATTTGTAGAGTTCATCAATACGCATCAATCTGTTCTTCTTGTATTTATTCTGATATATGAAACCTCTAGGATTGGAGTATGATGTGTATGCTGTCATTTGTTTGAGATTTTATCTGTATGAATCCGGCTTCTTGAGGTTGAGATTATTTTGGTAACTTTTGATACTTAATTGAAGATCTTCCACACGCCTTTTGATGACAATGCTTCTTGTAAACATTCGCAGTGAAACACCCAAAGCTAGATGTTCTTTAATATTAAGATTTGTCAGCTTGCCTTAAACAAGAAGAAGCAGCATGTCTTCGATATCTTGAAGGCGAAGTCTATTGTAAGTGCCTTCTATGAATGTGTACAACTTGTCGTCATCTCTATAAACAGTGATCCAGTCTAAATGTTTGTAATTATGCGATTCTACAATCTTAAGCTTTGTAATAGCAATGATTTTGTGTCTGGAGTAGACATCACGAGCAGATTCCCTGTTTACTGCAAATCCATAGAACTGTTGACGTTTTCGCCCCTAGTGAGAGATGCCCCAAAGTGCATGTTTGTCGTAGACAATCGGCACTTGACTCCATATGGTGTTTGGGACCAAGTCTTCAATCCATTTGATGCGTCCATTATCTGCAGCCTTTGTCTTTATCACTAAAGTAGTGTAAGTTCGGCTTGAGACACCACCATTTAAATACGCAAGGTCGTTGTTGATGAAGTGATCAAAAGGTATTACTCGATGACCTCGTGAATTAGGTATCAATGGTAAGGGTTTGCGAAGATCATGTGGATATTGTTATCCTTTTAGGTTTTTTTTTTTTTGTTTTTTTTCTAGTTCTATTTGATCATTAGTTGCTTTGTTACTTTTTTTTTCATCAAGAGAAGTATTTCTAGTTCTTACCAGACTCTTGCACTAGGCCTTTCATTAACTCGAATGTTGGACCGGCTAATAATTCTAGAGTCAGAGTATCAACTTTGAGCCAATTCAACATGAATGCTGAGAAGTCTAGAGGAGTATCCATCAGCTCATTAAACGAATCACGAGGATCTTCTTTTCGAGCCAAAGTGTTGATCCAAGGTTGAATTGGTCCATGAACAGTAGGCAAATTCTTGTTCTAATCACGGTCGAGAGTTGGTGGTTTTGTTGGTTTCTGAAACTAAATCAGGAAGCTAAGTGGTCTCATCAACAAGATGATCTTCAGTAAAATTTGTTTTGAACTCCTGATGTGCGGGTTCTTCCAAATCTTTGACAGTGTGAACTTGCTCCTCTGCTTAAGTAGACTTGTTAGTTGACCTTGTTTTAGACTTGGACCCTTCTTTAGATGAGCCGGTTGACTTAGACGTCTTGTCTTTTGGAGCACTAGTAGACTCAGATTCTTTTCCAGCTTTCGTTCTTTTTGACCCCCAGTTTGATCCAGCGGAGGGTTTATCATCTTCATCCTCATCATCTCGACGTCTTTTAAAAGTGACAGTATCTCCATATGTTGCAAGGATGTCTTGTTCATTTACAAAAGCGCAACCAATGCTTTGAGAGAGTCTTCAGTTGGAACTGATCTACGATTGATTTGTTATCTCTATTTTACTAGAGAATCTCTTCAGCTCAAGTTCAGATAGATTAGCTGCTACATCATGGGATGTCTTAGCTTCATTGGATGAATGAGTCAAAACTTCACCTTCAAGTTGTTTCTTTATTGACTTCTCAATTCTCGATAAAATCTTGGAGACTTGCTACTTACCTTGTATTTTGACTTGCTCCTTGATGATTTTATTTATATTTTCATCAAATTTATTGATGAAGTCTTCATTTTCAGCTTGAACTTCGTCTCTCAGTCTGTCTGACTATAGTTAAACAGCTGCTTTTACAGCTTCATTCATCTGGTTGGCAAGGTACTTATCAACAATACCGAGAATTGATGAAACTGCTTCAGCAAATAGGTTTGTTTGCTTGAATTCTGAGAAGTCATCTTCCAAAGATTTTACTCTATCTTCAAACTTGAATAAAGAACCAAAGGTTGGAAGATTTTGTAGGGAGGTACTTGGAGCAATTGTTGGTGTGGAAATAGGTGTTTTTTATAGAGGTTGAATGAGAGGAATGGGTGTTGGAGGAAGTGTTGTTACAGACAAGGAGGAATCTCATCATTTGTAGTTACTAGGGAACACTCCCAGAGAAGATGACTCAATTTTAGATTGAGAATGAGTCAATACCTTATATCTGGATTAGGGTTGAACAGCTTTGAATCCAACCCTGAGGAGATACAAAAGAACTCTGTTGTTGAACTTCAGGAGTGACAACGGTTATTATCACATGAGTATCTTCTATGACTTGAGTAGCTTGAACATTAGCTAATAAGGTATCTGTCATTTCAGTATCTCTTCCTTCCAGATTGATGTTGATGTGTCGTTTTGTGGTGTATATTTTTATGATTCAAGTTTTAAATTTATATTTTGCCGACTTAACCAAAAACAACACTTTAACGGGCAGTGTACCCGATCGGTAGTAGTTTCGTGGTAAGTAGGGTGTCGAACACTTGAAGCGAGGTTAAATCTATCAATTTAATTAATATCTTGCTATCAAATCTATTTAATTCTACTTCTAATCCTATTTAACCTGTGAGTCCAATCTAATCCTAATTCTAATGGGAAAAGGGGGGGTTTTCAGCCTAAGAGACTGGCACGATTTGGTTGGTGACTACAATCAATTCAAGACACTGTTACCCACGCAAGCTAATTAACAAAAGATAAAAGAGCGGTCGAACCTTATATAAGAAAACTTAATTACCCAATTTTAATTCCGATAGAACTTTTGGTTTGTTTATTAATGTGCAATGTTTTCTTCTCTCGAGGTGCATATCATTCTTGAAACTATAGGCGAACCATCATCCTAGACCTAGACACATTAATTCTGTCACAATTAAAGCATCCGTATAAAGCATCCTTATTTGCTGATTATAATCTATCTTAGGGATTAAAGCAATGGTGATCTTGTTAAACCCTAGCTCATAGAGACTTTACCTACTTACCGCTTAATGGCAATCAAAAAACTAGTAGTCCACTTGTCAACTAACCAATGAATCAGAGAAGTTATTTTGTTGAATTAACTAGGTCGCCTGCTAGTCAACACGCTCAATAAACCATCGTCCTAACCAATTAACTAGTTAATCTCCTAAGGGCATCCTAGACACAGACTTAGAAGACCATCTTGTGTAACCATTTAATTCAAGATGGTATAATACAAAATTGAGAGCAATCACCAGACTCTAGATCCGCGTTGTCCACTCCCCTATATCCATTAGAATGAATAGGGTCGCATATTAAAAGCACGTAAACAAGTAAAAATTGATACACAAAACAAGCACTCAACCGATAAATCATTAAATTGAATATAAACAAATACCAAACATTCAGATCTTCATAAAAACATCAAAATAAATACAAGACAGTAATAATGAGCCAAGGTAAACTAACCAATTAACAATAATACCAAAAACAGAACGAATAAAAAAGTATATGGAATTACACGAGTCCTCCTATGGAATTGATACGTGCACGACCTCACTGCTCTTTTCTCCTCAGAAAAATCGAATTTTGTTGGTTAGTTATCGAGAATAAGATTTATCACACGTTAAAACAGTTTTTGGCGTTTCTATTATAAGGTCTGGAAGTCGGGTTGAATACAGGTGGCGTATTCAATGGGTTAGGATACGAGTGTATTTGGGGATTTTCTTGGAGTAGGGACCATGTATGATATCTTCCCTAAATGTTATATTGATTCCATATCTTGAATACGGTGTATTGAGTCGCTTGGAACGCTTATTGGTCGTTATTCCTGTTGGTTCTTTTGGTGAGTGCAGCACGGATACCGTATCTCTTTGATGATACGGCATAATTGGTCATCAGAATAGTAATCTTCAAAATACTTCATTAAGCTTCCAGAATCGCGCCTTTTGCTAAGTTTCACCAATTACTCTATAATTACTGCAATTCTCAAATATAAACGATTAAGTATCAATTCTTTGCAATAACTAAACAAAATTGGTTAATATCGTGGGATAAATGATGTCTATAAAATAACATAATTTGATGTCATCAAATATCCCCCACATGAATCCTACTTGTCCCCTCAAGTAGCCATTAGAAGTTTACAAAATAGTATCCCTAAGGATATTTTACCGTAAAGCATTTTGCGATCAATTACATGTATCACAAACAAACACCTCACGAAATAGGAAGATGAAAACACTCAAATCACTCAACTAATCCTATGTTGACATGGTAACTAGTTGCGCTCAATTGATCGTCGTCAGACGATATTCTATCATAAGCTTGGCAAGTATACACATCGCCACACTAAAGCCAAGAGTAACAGTTTATAAAAGGTAAATATATGTTTTGTATGGAAAGGCATACAATTGAATAACTCAACTAATGTTTTCATCGATACCAATGTTCCAGAGGGCTACCAGAGACCACACCCCGAAATCGCCGGATATACCACATGTGACTGCTCCATTTCCCCTCCCAAAAGCTAAAAAGATTAGGACAGTAGAGTATTATTAGGTAAGAAACCTTCTAACTTTCACCAAAAGTCGTAAACCAACGAGGCAACTAAGACATGCATACACACCCGAATCACCAGGATAGACATACACGCTCGATCACATCCACGTTTAAGTAAAACCAGTGGCTAAATCAATAGGAGAGAGGGAGTAATTTTGTGTATAAATCAAAATCAATAAACAAATAGATTAATGACTAAGATACACGAGCTAACACTTATTATTCCCCGACCGTTAAATGACAAAGACACAACTATATACAACGTATTGATCATTAGACTAAAAAACAACAACCTGAATTTGGCGTTCCGAACGACAACAACTAATCATCCCAAACCTTTAATACTCAACAAGGAAAGTGCGATATCTTCCACTTTGTACAATACTCTACATCGTTGATTTTCTTAGACGTATCAACGAATAATCGATCCTTTGTGTAATTCCTTCGGTAATGCTTTTTGCGAAACGATTATCTTCAAACTTTCTCTCTCTTTTTGTATGTTTTTCATTTTTTTCAATTTTTTTTTATAAACAATACTTCAAATCTCGGTGTAGTTTCACCATCTTCACGATCATAATAATTCCGAATAATTTCTTCGGTAATTTCTTCGTTCTTCGGATTTACCAATAAATGTGACGGTAAAATCACATGAGCTTTGACTATTAATATACATTCCCATTTGCAATGTGCAAATTTCCAACCGCACCAAAGATAGAAAATGACACAGACTCGGAAATAACATACTTTACACTTTAGTTAACTAGCAACTGTAAATAAAATAATCTAACAGGGTAGGTTAAGTGTACGGGTGTAACAAAACATAGAATAGTTGGTGAAATTCCTTAAATGATTGCTCTACTGGATGTTCTAGTGGATCCAACACTCTAAAGATGAGAAGTAAGGGTTTAACGGAGTTAACTAACCGGTGTAGTTAGTTAATAAACAACATGTATAGGCGATTTGGTTGTAATCCTAAGATTAAACATTTAAAGACAAGATACTCTAATTAAGATCCATAATACACCTTATTGTTGGTCTCGAATAGATTACCAAGCCAATTTCTAAATCTACAACATCACCGGCACACTCATATTTAATGAAAGTTGGTTTAACATTTGAAACGGAAAGGTTAAACCCTCACAATACATTAAGGGATATTGTGTGGTGTTATGTAAATGTTAAATTTCACAAAAGTATTATTGAAATTATTTTAAATTTGAGCATAATTTAAGCTTTTTATTATGAAAATTAGGACAAGTAAACATTCTAATTCCATCCCCCCACTTGAGTTATACAACGTTCTCATTGTATATAAAAAACATTAAATACGGGAATTTAAAAAGAATTAGAATGAGAAACTCCCCTGATATTTGCTGGGTAGATTCTCCAAGTTGCGATCGTATTGAACAGCCGCCTTAAAGTTTCAAGACTCTAACACTTCAAGATTTTTAGATTCGTAAATTCTCCATCAATATTCGTCGATATTTCCTTCACGAGGTCCTGCGTAAAATATAGGAAAAACAAGTGCATTCCTATCTTGGTACATACGGTTAATTTAAACTAAACTAAAACAAACTAAATACGGGTCAGACTGTGGATACGGCGTATCAAGTTGAAAATAAAGACTGATAACGTCCAGACATTCAATACGCCGTATAGTATGGGACGGATAAGCCACATTGAAGTCTGGGAAGATAGACTCGATAACAAAATTAAATAACATTCTAGGTGGTCTCCCTTTAAGCACTGTTGTTTACAGCGAAGTCTTTAAGTTAGACTTTTCTTCAGCTTCCTTTTTACTTCTTGGTTGAAATCATCTTTGTTGTAAATATCCTGCTTGGTTCCGTTGTATGAACTATGTTGCTGAACTTACTGCCAGGCTTTGTTCTATCATACACAAGCAAACAAAACGTCATATCATGATATATACAAAAATATGAGAACCTGTTTTAATAGTTAGATACATCACAATATGTATAGATAGAAACAAAAGATGAGGATAGAAGGGATCATAGGTCAGGCTGCTGTTGGTCATGCTGAGCTGTGGAGGTGCTAGCCTCGCCAGTCCTCTGCATTGACCGTCACTGGAAGGACAGGCAGCAGATCATCCTTGAAAGGACCCACGAATGCCTGGTATGTCAACCCGCTAGCATCTATCAGTTGCGTCATACATGTTATCATCCATGTAGAGAATGTCCCCTGATCGATCATCGATCTCTCCACGAGCCTACGCAAGCTCCCAACATCTCTGCGCAGTCCTTGTACATCCTCCTTTAATCTACCTAACCTATGGGATATAGTCCTAGTGGGAGCTGGTGGTGGTGGAGGTGGCTGCTGAGGTGCCTGTGGCGGGATCCGGATCAGCCCTGGCCACCCACATTAACAACAGGCATCCTCCACATCAGCAGGGGCACCAGCCGCAACATCGGGCTGCCTCTCTAGTCCCATGGCCATCAAGGCCCAAGTATCATCAAGCTGCATACAAATATGCAGCCTCACCAGCTCTGCCATGTCAATCATCTGAAGCTCAGGGGTAACAACTATCAGTCCTCTAAGTATTTTTGCAGTCAATAATCTAAAATGCTGAGCCATTCGTCCCACAAACTGTCCACCAGAAATATGTGCTCCGCTCTTCCTCCCAGCGTCAAACCTCCTCAAATATCGGGCTAACAAGTAAGGGATGTTGATCGATCCAACATCCAGCCCTCTTAGATAAAAAAAATCAGCCATGGTCACCTTTTCAGGTGCCTGACTCCTCCTAGCTATACTATGTGCCATCATCCTATGATATAGTCTCAAGACCGAATCTCTGATCAAAGTGTAGGAAGGGGGAGGTCCCAAGAAATCTCCATCGATCGAAATATCCCTCCAATAATCATGTAGATCCCCCTTTCTAGGGATCATCCTCTCACTCTCTCTCTAGTACCTAGCAAAACCGGGAGACTTCATCTCCTCCCCAGTGTGTAATCCTAAGGCCAAAATAAACTGCCTCCAGCTCATACGTCTCCTGACTCCACCTAACTGGAACTGAATAGTATCAGGAGCATCCAAGTCTAGTAATACCTTACCAAATCTGAGCGTGCTAAGGAACTCTAGAATAAGCTCCCAGATCAGTGGTCCCCTAGTATCAAACAACCTCCTCCAAGCCTGACTAGTAAATACTACCACACCGGCCTTATCACGGTGCTCCATCGCCATCCTAGTAAACAAACCGTCCCTTAGAAGGCCGGGCATACCCAGAAAATCTATAACCTGTACCCTGTGTATCTCACGATTGTAAATCCTCTCTAGCCTCGACTCAAAATCTGCAATATCCGAATCAGTATACTCCAAACCCTCATATCTAAGAAATCTGTGTCTCTGCTCACGCGGTGGTAAGGGTGCCATATCTGCAAAATCAATCGAGTAAAGCACAAGAGTATAGAAACTTAAACATTCTGTTCTAAGAGTGGATACGGCGTATCAAAACAAATGAATACGCCATATAGGGATCATTAAGTCAATACGCTGTATTGGTTTTGGTCCCATACGGCGTATAGGGTCTGAATTCAAGATCCTAAGTATTCTCAATAAACGGTATTCAATTTAATGAATACTCATTATTGAATGTATCTAAAATTTGGTAAAACTGATCAAATACGCCGAAACCATGTTATGGATACGCCGTAATGGTCTGCAATAATACAACAAACAGGGCCTCCCAAGTTTTACCATTTTAAACCCATTCAAAAATTTCTACCAACAAAGCTAAGGAGGGGGGTTCTAAAGAAAATAGTCCTAAAGGTAATCATTTGGAAATCCAAATCTTTAATCCTAACCAAAATCAAGATACAATTTAAATTCATAAAAGTAAAAGGGTTAAAGCTTAATTACCGTACGGGGGGGGGGGGGGGGGGGTGGGGGGGGGGGAATTAGACAAAGGAACGAGAATGATAATGAATCGAAATCAACGAATCTCCAAGAATTTTTATAAAAAAATTTGTGTGTGTGTGAGGTGGTGAAAAGTTATGGTAAAATTAGATCCGGCGTATTGGTTGGGTTTTTATACCCAAATTCGATACGCCGTATCAAAGTGAATTAGATACGCCGTATAGGCGAATTTTGTTGATTAAGTTACCACGTGTTAAAAGTAATGGATACGTCGTATAGGTTTTATCCTAATACGCCGTATCCAACTTTGGAGACCAATTTTCCTAAAGTAAAGCAAAGAAAACGTACCTTGGCCTCCGCAACATTATTGCACAAACACCATCCTTATAATACCGCTTAGGGTCGAACGGAAGGCCGAACGGCGCACATAAATTCTTAATGAGATAGAATAGCATTCCGTTTGCGTAATATATCCAAATCACGATTTTTACATTTAAGTTTACGACAAAACTTTCCGTTCTAAAATCTTTAGTGTTTTTATCGTGACTTGTTCCAAAAAGCATATTTGACCCGTGTGTAATTTCATTATTTTCAAAAGACTGTATTATATCGATATTATTATTATCATTGTCGTTTTCTGATTTTAAATCATCGGGACCAATAACGTTGAAGGGGAATAGATCATTAAAGTACAAAATATTTTGTTCTTCCTCGTCATATTCAGACAATGATGTTTTGTCATTTAAATCAAATTCATCGATATGTTGGGGGTTTAGAATTGGTCCGGTTAATAAATCTGATTCAGACTTTTGAGCATCATTATAAACAATGGCTGAAAATTCGTTTTCAAAATATTTAAAGAAGTCTAAATCATCAAAACAACTGATCACAGGCTCAGGTGATGGGATTGAAGGCATGACTTTTTCATAATCATTTTCAGAATCCGTTTTCAAATTGTTGACGGAAATCATTTTATAAGAAAAAGAGTTTTTGTCACAAATTATTGTGTAATCCTCATCGTCGGATTCGTCAAATGATATTCTAAAGTCGATTTCATCATTAATAGGAGTAATTACTTGAGATTTGTATTGAAGTGTATTCTGCGATGCAAAGGCATCGTTAATAACTATAGCTGGGAATTCAGCTTCCATAGAGCTAAGGTCACGAAGATCGTCATCAACCCTGATCTTTCCATATGTAGCAGTTTGGCAATTAAACACTTTCCCATGTTTACGAGCTTTTTCTTCCTCGAGCCTGATGTACTCCTCTATAGTAATGTTTGAATCGTCTATCCTGAAACAATCTTGCTAGAAAAACTATTAAATAACAAATACGTCGTGATCAGTGAACTGAATACGCCGTGTTACAAACAGAATAAATAAACAAGCAGAATAATAAACTAATCTAAATTACACTAATCCTAAGGGTTAGATCTAATCTAATGTTAAAAACCAAAATATCAAAATAAAAATCAAGATTAATTTTTACTCCCCGGAAATGGCGCCAAAAACTTGATGTGTCGTTGTGTGGTGTATATTTTTATGATTCAAGTTTTAAATTTATATTTTGCCGACTCAACAAAAAACAACACTTTAACGGGCAGTGTACCCGATCGGTAGTAGTTTCGTGGTAAGTTGGGTGTCGAACAATTGAAGCGAGGTTAAATCTATCAATTTAATTAATATATTGGTTATCTAATCTATGTTAATTCTACTCTAATCCTATGTTAAACCTATGTCAGTCTAAATCCTAATTCTAATGGGAAAGGAGGGGTTTTTAGCCTGAGAGACTGGCACGGTTTGGTTGGTGACTACAATCAATTCAAGATACTATTACCCACGCAAGCTAACTAACAAAAGATAAAAGAGCGGTTGAACCTTATATAATAAAACTGTATTAACCATTATTAATCCGATTAGAACGTTGGTTTGTTTATTAAGTGCAATGATTTCTTTTCTCGAGGTGGCATATCATTCTTAAGACTTAGGCGTTACATCATCCTAAGACCTAGACACATTAATTCTATCACAATTAAAGCATCCGCATAAACCATCCTTATTTGCTGATTATAATCTATCTTAGGGATTAAAGCAATGGTGATCTTGTTAAACCCTAGCTCATAGAGACTTTACCCACTTATCGCTTAATGGCAATCTATACACTAGTAGTCCACTTGTCCAACTATCCAATGGAATCAGAAAGTTATTTGTTGAATTATCTAGGTCACCTGCTAGTCAACACGATTAATAAACCATCGGCAATATCCAATTAACTAGTTAAGCCCGAAGCGTATCCTAGACACAGACTTAGAAGGACAATACTTGTGTAACTATTATTCTAGATGTATAAATTACTATATGGAGAGCTATCCAAGACACTAGGATCCGCTGGTCACGTCCTAGAACCATTAAGTGTTAGGTCTCATACAAAAGCAAGTACAACAGTAAAATTGAATAACCATAAACAAGACTCAACGATAACTCCAGAAACGATATAAACAAATACAATTTTCAGATCATTCATAATAATGCTAATACCCGAAGGTAATTAGCCGTTCAAACAGACATAAATAAATACACGAGTAAGTAATCTAAGCCATGGAAAAACAACCGCGTTAACGACTGATTACCCAAAAACGAACGATATAAAAGTATAATTTTTAGCTTTAGCTTCGTCTCTAAGTCTATCTAACTGTAGTTGAACAGCTACTTTTACAGCTTCATTCATCTGGTTGGCAAGGTACTTATCAACAATACCGGGAATTGATGAAACTGCTTCAGCAAATAGGTTTGTTTGCTTGAATTCTGAGAAGTCGTCTTCTAAAGATTTTACTCTATCTTCAAACTTGAATAAAGAACCAAAGGTTGGAAGATTTTGTAGGGAGGTACTTGGAACAATTGTTGGTGTGGAAACTGGTGTTTGTTACAGAGGTTGAATGAGAGGAATGGGTGGTGGATGAAGTGTTGTTACAGATAAAGGAGGTATCTCATCATTAGTAGTTACTGGAACATCTACCAGAGAAGTTGACTCAATGTTTAGATTGAGTATGGAGTCAATACCTGTATCTGGATTAGGGTTGAACATCTTAGAAATGAAGCCTGATGATACAGAAGAACTCTGCTGTTGAACTTCAGGAGTGACAGTGGTTATTATCACATGAGTATCTTCTATGACTTGAGTAGCTTGAACATTAGCTAATAAGGCATCTGTCATTTCAGTATCTCTTCCCTCCAGATTGATGTTCACGTCATTGTACATTTCGTTCACTTCTTCCTCTTCATTTTTCTTTTCTTCATCTAGCTTTTCTTCCTCAACATTGTCTCCTTGAGTTACTTCATCATATGCTTCATCATCAGTGGATTCAAAATGAGAAGGTGTATGAACCCTCAAATCCGAACACTCTTCTTCTTTATCTTCTTCATCTTGTCTTACTTCTTCATCATGAGTGGAGAACTTGGGATGGACAAAGTCATCACCATCATTGTCTGATTTAGTCTGTTCATCATCATCATCTTGATCATCATCATCTTCATTATTAGCATTTTCATCATCGTCTTTACTCATGCTTACTTCATCATCATCGTCCTTGTCACTGGACTTCCAAGAAATTTGCTCATCTTTAGAGCCATATGTAGGTACATCGGGAACCCCTGGTGAAACACCAGTTCCTTCATTTGCACCTGAACCACTGACGTGAGAGCTGTGGAATTGTGTCTTGCTTATCATTTGGACAGCCTCAGACAATGCAATTTCTAATAGAGTCTCCAATCCTTAAGCAGGTAGCTTCTTCTTTCTTGATTTAGCCACCTTAGCTGTAGCTTTGAGTCTTTTACTTGGAGAAGCTTTAGGGGCTTGATCAGTCTTCTCCCTGGTAGATCGTCGTACATACTTTAGTTTTGGAATCACCTTTCCAGTAGCAAAATCATAGTAAGTCTTGTACGCATCTGACTCCTTCATTGCTTGATTGGTTAGAGTATCAGGAAGTATGGCATCGTACTTTTGAACAGTTTCATGCTTGGGGATGAATCTCATTGTGGTAAGAATAGGGTCATCTTTAGCCATGTGCCAGTCCACCTTGTTTCTAATTGGAATTGATTGATCTTTTGACATGAAGTGGTTGATAATGACTTTGGTGAATCTGGGATAGTACATGTCTTTGTTCTTCTTTGACACCTTGTTTTCGATTTGATAAACTAAGTCTTCCCATAGAAGGTAGACATAGTCAACATTCTTCTGGTAATACATACCCCAAATGATTTAAGCCCGAGAGAGACGAAGTTGATCAAGTCCAGTTACTTTACCACTGAGACATTTGTTGATGATGGTTCTGAATGTTCTCCAAGGTTGATGTAGAGTATCAACCTTGACATCAGAGAGTGACTTGATATCTTTGGAGTAACCAAGTTTTATTATGAAAGCAAGTATTTCCTCTTCAAATGGAGGATCTACAAATTTCTAGCCAGGAAGATTTGGGCAAATCTGGAGCATATTTCTGAAAGTTTCCAGATCAAAAGAATGGTTCTTTTTGTTCAACTTAAATTTGATGCATTGCTTATGAACGGAAACAGTAGCCCAAAATTCATGCATGTAGATGGCAGGAAAACTTGCAGAGATCAAGAAGGCTTGATAAAAAGGTGTGAGAGAAAGAACATCCAAAGCAATTTGAAAAGTGGGTTCCTTGGGCTTGAATGTAGTGCTCAATCTGTAGTTACAATTTCCAATCCTTAAACGTTGTTCTCGTGGAACAAAAGCATCGTCAAGGGCTTGCTGTTGTTCTTTTGTGATACTCATTATTCTGCTAAGAAAGATTCAATACAGTTTATATATAAACAAGTTTATATAAGACACTATAGAGACCTTTTCAAGATATGGCACTTAAGGCATTCAACACATTTAGAGAACTAATCATGGAAAGGGCAAACTTAATTTTGGCTTATTGGGTTACGGCACATATGTAACATTATTAGATTATCTAGGAATCTAGATCATTCTAACTAGTAGGGAGTTAGATTACCTAAGTCTTGTCTTCGTTACACTAGTTAAGCCAATTTTAACTTGATTAGATTTCAAAGATAACCAATTTTAAATTTGCTACCTAAAACAAGTTTTAAGTCACCTTCTAATTAGAATCTAAGTGTTTAGCCTTTTGTTTCCTTTAATTATAATTATGAAAACTGCGAGTCCGGTCACTATTGATAAACTGCGAGTCTGGTCACTATTGAAAAATTACGAGTCCAGTCTATATTGAAAACTGCGAGTCCGGTCACTTATAGAAAAACTGTGAGTACGATCAATAGTTAAAACTGCGAGTCCGGTTATGTCTAAGACCTGTGAATTCGGTTAAGTCTATGGACCTGCGAGTCCGGTCATAACTAACACTGCGAGTCCGGTTAAGTCTAACACTTGCGAAACCGGTTAATACAAAGAACTGCCAATCCGGTTCATTAACTCAAATGTTTTACAACCATGTTACGACTTCAGGATTTGTTCACATAGTATCATAGTAGTCTCATAATAGTTTTTCAGAATCATATTACCACAAAAACATCAAAAATTAACACAAACGGGCATTCAAAACCAAATATTCATTATCACCCAAGAATCAAACACACGATATATGGATTTCAAAGCACATTTATATTCAAGAGAACATTTAACACTTATCCTACACAAAACCCACAAGCTTTTCCTACTAAAAAACTCAAAACGCACATATTCGACACATAAATTCAAGCAAATCATACGCATAAGTTATCTTCAACAAAAACTGCTATGAACAAAACATCACCACCCTAAGGGGAACAAAACCCCTCAATCACTTTCATATTTGAGTCACTTTTGATTTTTATGAACCCTCAAATGTATTTTTTAGTGGTTTTAGAAGATCAAAAACGAATTCAAACTTATTGGGTTTGAGAAATAAGTCGAATTGGGTGTTGGGTACGTTTTACTAGTTATTACATTAAGTGAGAAAACACTGAAAGGAGCGAGCTAGAAGTTGGCGATTTCGGGTTTTGGGAGAGAGGAGAAAAAAATTATAAGTATGTGTTTGTGTGTGTGTTTAAATCGTAAAGGATGGAAGAGTTATAAGACATTTTATGTTATTGATACTTCTGCCCCCTAAAGTTTGAGATCTTTTCCACTTTTCATTTATAAGTTTATTTAGGCATTTTAAGTTAACACATTGGCACAAATAGTCCTTGTTGTTTTAACAAGCATACCTAGAAACTTATATTTGCACATAATTCTTCCTAAAGGCATAAACAAATAACATTTAAGGCACACATAAGCTAAACTTAATTAACTTTCCTTAAAAAATTGATATCTTGTTATTGTTTTAAAAGCCTTTATCCCTTTTATCAAATGACTTTCTAAAGAAGATATTTGACATTTTCTCCCCCTCAAACAATGACTCGTTTTCTATTTAAAGAGATGTAGTCGTTGTTTGAGAATTCAAATGTCTTTGAAAAGCATTTTCTGATGACTTAATGTTTTATTTTTGAAAGTCAAACACCATGAAATAAGATTTCTCGTATTTTAACACATAAGTGAACTGACACGTACACTTATGGTATATAGAAAGCACGGGTTGTGTTACAAAGTAAACACAAGCCTTTGCATGATCATAAAGTAGACCATGCCAGAGAATAAATTCCCGTTATGAGGTCAAGTTTTCTTTTTGAAATACTTGCCTTTAAGATGATGACCGGGTTGCTATCTGAAATAATAGCAAGCCATATTTGGCATGTTTTGAAAACTTTTGAACTTCTGTCAAACTTCATTTATAGTCTCGTATCATTATTAAATGACATTTCTAAGATCGTAAATGTTATCGATTTTCAGAAGACATGCCATTATTACCTCTTTTTTATATTTTTTTCATTTTAAAAAAAAATTTCTTTGGTTTTAAAGATTTTATATGTTTGTATTTTGTTTTTATAAAGTTTTCTAAAAATGAAAAATCTTTTTGATTTTTTTGGTTTTAAATATATATACATATTATATACAAGATATTTGAATAGGTACCACCATTATTCTTTAGCTTCATCTGCCAATTGTTTCAGAGTCTCCGGCGTAAAACTTTGCATTCCCAGCTTGTTGATAAGAAATTTAATTCTTTCTCTGCCAAGGGCTTTAGTGAAGATGTCCGCCAGCTGATACTCAGTATTGATAAAGTAAAGCTCTACTACTCCGTTCTCAACTTGCTCTTTTATGAAGTGGAATCTGATGTCAATATGTTTGATCGAGAATGTTGAACATTGTTGCAGCATAAGGCAATAGCGCTTTTGTTATCACAGTACAATGGAATTTTATTGAATCCAAGGCTATAGTCGGTAAGCTGTGATCTCATCCAAAGGACTTAAGCACAACAGCCTGACAAGGCTATATATTCAGCTTCCGTACTGGATATCGCAGCGCTTTTCTGCCTTTTTGATGACCAGCTAACAAGTCTGTCTCCCAATAATTGCATACTTCCAGATGTACTTCGTCTAGTATCTTGGCAACCCGCATGATCAGCGTCTACATAAGCTGTTAGAGCAATAGAAGAATCCTTTAGACACCAAAGTCCCCTATTAACGGTTCCACTCAGGTATTTAAAGATTCTTTTTACAGCATGTAAGTGCTTTTCGATAGGCTTTGCCTGATACCGGGCACACATGCATACAAAAACTGTAAGGTCTAGTCTATTGGCTGTGAGATACATAAGGGTGCCCACCATTTCACGATAGTGTGTAGGGTCAACGGCTTTCCCTTATGTATCTTCATCCAGTTTGGATTTCTCCACCATTAGAGTATCCAAGAGGGCACTAGATTCCATACCATATTTTTTCAAAGATTCAAGAGCATAAAGTTTGACTAGTTTAGAAAGATGCCTCTAGGACTTTGTGAAATCTGTAGTCTTAAAAAAAATGATATTTTGCTCATCATCAACATCTTAACCTTTGAACACATTATTTTTGAAAATTGGTCACATAGTTCAGGTGTAGTCGACGCAAAGATTATTTCAGCAACATAGATTGTACCAGGAGAAATTTCTTTTCCTGGTTTCTGATGAAAACAAATGTGGGTTCCAAGTTCCTTTAGAGAATTCTTGAGAGAGTAGAAACTTCAACAAAAGATCGTACCTTGCGCGAAGAGCTTGTTTCAACCCATAGAGAACCTTCTTAAGCTTGTACAAATGATTCGGATTGTCTTGATCACTAAACCCAGCGGTTGGCTGATCAGAAATACTTTCTTCGCGCAGAATGTCTTCATAGAATTCTGTCTTAACATCTATTTGGTAGACGATCATATTCATGTGAGCAGCATATGCGAGGAAAATTCGAATAACATCAAGTCTAGCCACTGGAGCAAAGGATTTCTCAAAATTAATTTCTTCTTCTTGACGATAACCACAAGCAACCAAACGAGCCTTGTTCTTTAGAATTCCTCCTAATTCATCAAGTTTCACCTTGTAGATCCATTTTAAAGTAATAACCATCACTTTATCTGGACGAGGAACGAGTTCCTAAACTTCAAGAGGTTCAAATTCATTCAGCTCCTCTTGCATTGCTTCAATCCAACATGCCTGAGTTAATGCGTCTTTATAGTTCTTTGGTTCAACTGATGTGAGAAAGGCATCATAGTAACAAAATAAGGTTTGTTCATGGAGTTGAAGTCTTGTGGAAACAGGTCTTTCGAGTTCACCGATGATGTTGTCTAAAGGATGATCCTTAGTCCATTTGTTAACATGTTCTAAGTAAGGAGCAGCAGTTTGCACAATAGTGGGAATAACATCAAAAGAAGAAGATGCTTCAGAATTGTTTTCTGGAATTGGAATGCCAAAGAATGGATCGTTATTTATGTGTGCAACATCTAAGTCATGATTATCTTCTTTAACATCATTAGAAATGATAGGAGATTAAGTTTTGGGTGTTGTTTGTGAGTTACTAGGTGATGGTGCATCTTGGTCAACAGTTGTTGAGGAAGGTGAACCTGTTGATGCAGCGAGTTCTGAAGCTACTACTTCAGCAATTGGAGCAATGACTTTAGGGGCTGGGCGATCAACACTTGATGGAGGGTTGAGTAATTCATCAAATAGTGGTTAAAACAAAAGATCCTAATCAGTTCTTAAAGGTGGTACAAACAGTGTTGAAGGAGGAAGGTTTGGCACGAGTCCTGAACTGATTGTTGCAGGAATCATTTCTTGAAGTGCGGGTTCTAAACTGCTGAGTTCAGAAGCCATTGCTGTCAGCTCATCAAAATCTACATGAATTGCTTCGATGATTCGTCTGGTACATTGGTTGTAAATTCGAAGTGCTTTCTTTGTAGGTGCATAGCCAATGAAAATACCAATATCAACTTTCGGTTGTAACTTTCCCACGTTCTCGCTATCATTTGTCGAATAACAGAGTCACCAAATACATAGAGAAATGATAAGTCAGGAAGTTTGTCATGTAAAAGCTCATATGATGTTTTACCGTGACGAAGACGTATGATGGAACGATTTTGGGTGTAACATGCGGTAGCAACAACTTCTGCCCATAAGAATAACGAAGCTTTTGCATAAATTAACATTGTACGGGCAGCTTCAATTAGCGTACGATTACGTCTTTTAACGACACCATTTTGCTGTGGAGAGCGAGCAATAGATTTTTATGAGAGATGTCAACCTTCTTATAATTTTTACGCAAAGTTTAATTAACAAATTCAGTTCCATTACCTGTTCTGATTCGTCGAACAAGTACTTTAAGCTGCACTAGGATCATCTTGAGAAACATGATTATGAAATCTGAAGCTTCATCTTTTGACCTTAAGCACTTTACCTATGTAAATCGAGAGTAACCATTGACAATGAAGAGGATGTACTTCTTTCCATTAACACTCGCGACACGCATTGGACCATAAAGATCCATGTGCAAGAGATAAAGTTTTTCTTGGTTGGTGTCTTTAGATTTAGGTTTATGAGGTTTCTTCTTGCTTTTGCCCATTGCATATGCAGAATACAGATGGTCCTTTTTAAATTTTAGATTAGAGAGACCTCAAACAAGACTGTGTCTAGCTAAATGGTTAATTGCACCAAAGTTCAGATGAGATAGACGTCGGTGCCATAGCCAGAACTTAGTCTTTGAGGCCTTTGACAAGAGACATATAGGAGAGGACGTCATCATATCTCTAAGAGATAGAGTATACAGATTGTTGCCTCGAGATCCAGTCAATAGATCAACATCTTCTAGATTACGAATAAAGCAGGTGTGTTGACGAAAAGCACCTTCAAGGTTCGAATCACATAATTGCCCAACGAAGAATAAGTTGTGTCCAAGTCCTTCCACGTAGTAAACCTTTAAGATCGTAACATTCCCAATCTGATAATCACCATATCCTAATATCTTTGCCATATGATCATTTCTGAATTTCACACTACCCAAAAATTTATTGACGAAATTAGTGAGCTCAGATATAGATTTAATAATCTTAGGTTTGTTAACAGGAACATTAGTTTTAGATTTCTTAGGTTTCCTTGAGTAAACCAATGTTACTACAGGCTTAGGTGTATCAGTTTCTAGAGCAGTTGGTTTCTTAAGGGGCACTTCAGAAGTTGTGGTAATCCTAGTTAAAGGGCACGCATTTCCTACTATAGTGAAGGTCCGACCAGTAGGTCTCTAAGTGTATCCAATATTTGTAAACACCTTTCCTGTTGGTTTCCAAACTTTTTTCTTTGAACTTTTCTTAATAGATTTAGATTTAGCACGAGCATTCACATCATTGATAAAATCAAGAACACACAAATCAAGATTATCAGAAAGCATGCAACCATTACACTTAACACATAGAAGTTCAAAATTCGCATTAAGCTTGAAATGCTGCACATTTGCAGTTCCTTTAGGTTCCACAACATAATTCTTATTTTTCAAACTAGATTTAACTGTCCTAGAGTGGGCTTCTACTTTATTCTTCTGAGTACTACTTGGTGTTTGCTGAATCTTATCTTTCTTTGTATTGCCTAAAGGCTATGATCCGCTAGCACTAGTAGACGGTTTTACTCTTGTAGAAGACAACATAGGTTTGTTAGATGAAGAAGCTGTTTTGTGTCTGTGTTTCCTAAGAATGTGACAGGCTCAGTGAATCTAACTCTTTTGTCCTTATTCTTTGGGGTCACAGCCACTAATTTTTCACTTGAATTGTTAATGCTAGGGCAGGTTTGTCTGATTATTATAATCAACTCCTGAATTCGTTTGGTATACTTACAAGCAGAGTTTAAGGAATTATTTTGAGGATTTTGTGATTTTCCCTGTTCCACTATTTCCTTAAGAATCGCAGCTTGTTCCTGAGTGTGCCTAAGGTAGTCAGAGTGAGCTGCCCTATTGTTCAACAATCTAGAGGCTATAGGTTCCACATTAATCTTAAGCATTTCTGGAGCAATAGTATGTTTGGTAACAACATTATCAGCTAAATATTTTCCTTTAAGTTTCCTTAATTAATCCTTAAGAGATGTAATGACCAAATCTTTTTCCTAAAGACTTACATTGAAATCAAAGATTTCTATAGACTTTTGATTAACTTGATTAATTAAAGCATCACATTGTTCTTTTGATCGAATACGTGTTGGTTTAATCGAGTCATAAAGTTGCTTATAGGTCTATTTCAAATGTTCATTTTCTACAATAAGTTTTGACATCATATGATCCAATTCAATATTTATCGTTTCAATCTCTTCTATGTCCTTCTTGACCTTATCCTTATTCATATTTCCACTTAAATATTTAATTCTCTCTTTCAACTTCTTTATGACCGTGTTTTTCTCTTACGACTGAGCTTCCAATTCATTTAATTCAAAATATTGATCAAAATTTGGAGCACTTTGATTTGAAACAGAATTGTCTCTGTGAAAAAATTCCTGATTAAGTTGAGTATCCACTTCTAAAGCGATGCAATATTTTTCAAGAGTGGTATAACTTCTTAACAGTTTATCGTAAGTCTCTTTTTCTATGAAATCCTTTTTGTTGAGAAGCTCAGTCTCAAGTTTGAGATACTTTTCACATTCATGCACATTCACAGAAGCATTATCCATAGAATAATTCACAACTATGTTCATTATATCTTTGTTAATGACTTGTTCCAATAGTCGTTTGTTTTCATTTAAAACTTGATTCATTTTAACTTCAAACATTTTGGCCTTTAAACCATGTTGTTCCACAACCTGTTCTATTTGATGAAAGATATTTTGGACTTCAGTAAGTTCATCAATTAAATATTGATCGAATGTATTGAATATGTCCTTCAGTTCTTTTACAAATGGAATAATTTCATCCCTAAAACAAGCTTTTGTATGTTCAGACCCCCATGAGCCCTCAATGATGGTTATGGCCGTAGTTCTTTCTTTGACAACCACGTCAAAACCAGCAAGATAGTGTTTAAGTTTCTTCAAACTTATATTTACCATGCTGAGTGTTAAAATACCTTTTCTTGAACGATCTTGGAAGCCTTGATCAAAATACAAAGACTATGCGAAAACTAATCTTTATATGTAAGAAGAACAATAGAAATAGATCAAACTTTGTAGCCTCAATATATTAATAAGGTTACTCTGAACAATTACAGGGTTTACAACCTTGAAGCTTAACTAAGTATGAGAGAAATATGTGTAGAGAATGTGTGTATCAAAGTGATGATTATCTCTACACCCTATGACCTCCTTTTATAGTGCAAGGGGTCCTAGGTGGTTACAATATAATAAATACCTGCCTAAGTATTTTACATCAATATAATTAATCATTTCCTAAATAAACTTGTAACCTCCTAATCATTCTGAATGTCATTTAATACTTTCCATAAGACCAGGACTTTCCAAAAGACCAGGAAGACTAAACTTGTAACCTCCTCATCACACTGAATGTCGTTTAATACTTTCCATAAGACCAGGAAGACTAAACTTTACTACCAGCAGGAACTGTGTACTACCAGTAGGAACTTTGTACTGCCAGTAGGAACAGTAGGAACTAGAAATTCATAATTCCTAACAATCCTCCCCTAAACTTGAATTTGACTTGGTTAACTTCAAGTTTCTAAGAAGATCTGCATTTGTGAGCTTGAGGATGTAATCATGATCTTGATCTCTGATCTGCTTGATCTTTCTTGGACATATACCAAAGACTTTGAAGATTGAAGTATAAGCTGCTTGAAATATTGAATGAAAGCAGATGATACTTAACTTGAGTAGAAACATTGTTCAAATAGATCAACCATTAACAGCATTATGAAAATCAGCATCTAATCTTGGACTGCAACAAGACCACCACAGCTACATGAATGGGTTTGATAAGCCTTTACCAAGTAGCCATTCACTCTTTCTTGGGCTTTAGTCAATTCCAATGGCACCCAGAAAGGCAAATGCCATGGAGGACTAGAGACCATTTTCAACTCTTTGGTACAATAAACATAGCGAGGATTGAGATCCCTAAATGATTTTTTGGGCAAACCATACACAGCCATCAACGGATGTGATTATGTCTTTACCGATGAGCCTTTTCTATGGACTAAACCACTTCATTCAAGAATATGGCACGTGGAAAACAATTCCAGTTTTGGGTAACCTGGCAACCACAATGATTGATTGGCTTTTACCAAGAGCCGTACCCCCATGGTACTAAAGCCACTCTTTGTTAGAACAACCTGGTGAGTGAGGACCATATAGTTTTTAGCAAACTATTACAGCTATACAATTCTTTCTAGTCTTAAAGACCTGGGAATTGTGAACCATAGAATGTTGCTCCAAAAATAGTTTGTTTTTTTTATATTTCAAAAATTTTGTGCCTTAAAACATTATGCACTTTAAAAGCTGTATTTTTTTTTATTGAGCCTCCCCTCAAACATGGCTAAGAATTTGCCATTCCAAACTGTACACTTAGCCTCCCCTCAAATGGAGCTAATAATTCGCCATTCCAAATTTGCCTCCCTTCAAAATGATAATAAACTTTGTGGAATAACAAACACCGAGAATCACAATGAGTGATGTCCGATGTCAGACACAACTAGTAGCACAAACTACACGATATTGGGTAAAGCTACCCAAACCAACAGTACTTTGTTAATCACCTACTGCAACACTTCATCAATGACAGCAACTTCAAGTTTTTCTGCAAAAAGTTAGTCCAACAAACACAGAAAATCCAAACAACAATTCATAAGCATACATCATTTATGAATTGCCCTGCATAAGAAAATTAGTGCCTTTTGATGTCCCAACCCAAAACAGTTTTGAATCATCCATAAGCATCAACATAATCATATCTAGTTAAAGTCTTTGATGCATTATATGATTTGGAAACATGGTCTATGACTTCTTGTTTTGGTTTCCAGACCCAACTAGTTGAGACCTTAAAAGTATTAACCTCTGTCTTTGGCCTAGCAGTATGAACCCTTGTATCCTTAACAGAATTAACACTCCTATTGAAATATCTGTTGTAATTAGGTGTTTTCTTTTGAAAGAGGTCTTTTATGTGAATTAACAATATACAAGGCCAGATTTAGTGAGCATACTTGTGGAACCATGTTACTTTTTGGACTTTGGTGAGAAAATCTACCAGAGTTTTGATGATTTACCTCCTTGAGTTGTTCCACACTGGTGTAGACCTGTTTTGAATCGATTAACCATTCTTCTTTTATTTTTAACAGGTATACATGCAAAGTAACTAAATCCACCACACACATAGCAAGCCTTATTGTTAAACTCAAAATTTTCACCCAATTTTTGAGTCATCATACCATTCCAACTTCTTTTATTACCTCTAGGACTTTTATTGTTTTTCCTAAGGTTATCTGCTTTCCTAACACTTTCATTCATAGCACAAACAAATTTAGGAAAGAACTCATGTGATTTAGCACTTAAGTTGGACTTACAAAAGGCATATTCACTAGTCTTGGGTTCAATTATAACAGGTTTGGGCATAGACTCAAGTGATTCTAACCTAGGTGTTGGAACTCTCAAGAGTCAAGTTTAATGTTTTGGTTCAGAATCACTAGTTTAGGTCTGTTTGGGTCCAAGTCATTTGTGATTCATCAAGGTCAGTGGGATCTGATAGAGGAATGTAGTTCCCTGAAAGAGGTGGGGGAACTGCTTTCATTCTATCAGTTTTGACAAACCTATTATAGAGAGGTTTCCCTTCTACATCCTCAGGTGTAGTGTCAAAGATGCTAGGGGCAGAGGGATCAAACACCTCATCTGATCCAAAAGTTTCTCCAAATCTTAAACCAAATTTTGATCTAGAGGACATGGAGCTATTGATCAGTTTGTCCATGTTTTTGGAAGACTCCTTCCATTTTGCATTGATGGTTCTTTCATTTTCTAGCTTAGCCTGTAAGTCCTGTTTTTCCAAACTCATCCAGCATGTACTCTTTTTTAGAATATATTTCATAGATTAGAATGTATTTTCTAATTTACTAGACAACACCCTAATCTTATCTTCAAAGACCAATTGATCATTCAAAAGGATCTTTTTCTGTTTTTCCAAAGTTTTAAGAGAACTTTTATATGCCTGAACTTGTATATAATTTTCATTATATTGTTCATCTAAATCAGAAAACTGTTTTTGAAGTTCATCATATAATTTTTTAAGATTATCATATGAACAACTAGTTACCATATTATATTGATTAACATGCTTTTTCTTTAGTTTAGCATTAAATTCTCTAACTTCAGTTTTTGTTATAAAAGTTACCTCAATGTCAGGAGTTGAAGTTGTGCAATCCATGTCTTCTTCAGCAACGAGAGAAGGTCATAGCCTACGCATCCCGCCAACTCAAGGTTTACGAGAAGAACTATACTACATGATAAAACCTTTTCATGAACGATCTTGGAAACCTTGATCAAAATACAAAGACTATGCGGAAACTAATCTTTATATGTAAGAAGAACAATAGAAATAAACCAAACGTTGTAGCCTCAATATATTAATACGGTTACTCTGAACAGTAACAGGGTTTACAACCTTGAAGCTTAACTAAGTATGAGAGAAATATGTGTAGAGAATGTGTGTATCAAAGTGATGATTATCTCTACACCCTAGGACCTCCTTTTATAGTGCAAGGGGTCCTAGGTGGTTACAATATAATAAATACCTGCCTAAGTATTTTACATCAATTTAATTAATCATTTCCTAAATAAACTTGTAACCTCCTAATCATTCTGAATGTCATTTAATACTTTCCATAAGACCAGGACTTTCCAAAAGACCAGGAAGACTAAACTTGTAACCTCCTCAACATACTGAATGTCGTTTAATACTTTCCATAAGACCAGGACTTTCCAAAAGACCAGAAAGACTAAATCTTACTACCAGCAGGAACTGTGTACTACCAGTAGGAACTTTGTACTGTCAGTAGGAACAGTAGGAACTAGAAATTCATAATTCCTAACACTGACTTTAGGAAGTTCTTTTGGAACCTTGACTTTAGTGGGTTTACAAGAAGGACTAGGATCTGAAGAATTTATAGAATTCTGAGACCAAAAGGCTTGTTCAACAGATAATTCAGTTTGTATTACAAAATGTTTTTCAAAATCTTAAGAAAGTTGGTTGAGAACAGCATAATCAACTGGTGTGGTATTAACTTTCTTTTCTAAAACCATTGGATCCTGTTGTTTTAAAAGCATTTTTGAACGACTCTCTTCAGCAAGCATTAAGGTCTCTTCGGAGTCAGGAATCACAATAGCACTAGTGATCTTAATGACATTACCATCATAAAGCTTTGGTTCCAACTACTGAGCTTTCTTTAGATAGAAAGGATTTTGAAAACCTAGAGCTTGTTTAGTGGTATGGTCATAGAAAAGCTGTGGTTTTGTTAACATATGAGCAGTTTGTGCTGATTGATCTCTTTTATAAACAATATTATCCAGCTGTTTGATCTTCTTTTCTAAAGCAATTTCTCTGTCAATGTTTCTAAATTCTTCTTTCTTAAAATCATTTTTGAGAAAAGTAACTGTTTGCATTAAAGATTCCTTTTCTTTTAAATGTTTAAAAAGAGTTTGTTTAAGATGATCAATCTCGACAGACTGTTCACATGAATCTGAAATGTTATCTTTACTTTTTAAATCAACCTTTTGTCCTTCTTTCAAAACTTTAACTTGTTCTTTATATCTTTCAAGCTCAGCAGATAAAGTATCATTGACACTTTTATTGTCCTGATTAATCTTGGTGCAATTAATTACTTGGCTTTTCAGTTATTCTTTCATAGATAATATCAGTGTATCTTGTTGTGCAGAGGATTTTGAATTCTGAACAGCCGCCTGTTGTGATTCATGCACATACTGAGAATAAGGAATAATATTGCTATCATTAGGTATTTCAGTTTCTGAATAATTCACAACACTCGACTGTTCAGAAGATAGCCTCACCTGCACATCTTGATTTATCATATTGTTATCCATATTATCAGGATTATATACCTCAGCGAGAACATCTGAACCAAAATGAGACAAATTCGCCATGAGAGCAACTTTGGCAGTATTTAGTTCATCACAATCAGAGTCATATGCATCCAAATCATTGGCTTGATAAGCGGCATTGTGGGTAATGAATGTATGTGTGGCTTAACCTTTTATAATTCTTGGATCTGCCAAAAATGCTAGCTCTTCTTCATGTAGAATTTGACCATTTACTTGAGCTTGTACCAGAAACACTTTATCCTTAAACCAAGAATCATCTTGTTTCCTTTTAGGTTTAGTGCATTGTTTAGACATGTGTCCCTCCCTTTGCAGTTGTAACAAATAACAGTCCTTTGTTTTCCAGAATTGCTTCCACTTGCTCCTGGAGTGTAGGTCCTACTTGTACCCGTAGTAAAAGAAATTTGCCTCCCCTATACTGGTTGTAAAGTCACTCTTCCATCATTAATGGTAGCTTGTTGCCTAGGGTTTGATAAATTCCTCAGTTGGTTGTTGGTAGTAGGATAGCGAGATATGACGACAACTGATAGGAATGACATCATTTGTTTGATGACATCAATGGGATCATCACCTTGCTTGAACACAGGAACAGTTAGACCTAATTTTAGTTGGGAAAATTTGGGTTGTTGTGGTTGTTGGTTGATAGTAGGAGCATATTCCAATTGGGGGATGGATGGTTGTAAAGAATAAACGTTGTGGTGAACTGATGATTGATAATCGTTGGATGGATAAGTGATTGAAACAAGTGTTGATGGTTGATGGTTGATTGTTTGAGTATTATTGAGACTGATAAGGTGATCCATACTGTAGAGACTGATATAGTGAAACTTATGGTTGAAATTAAGAGTTTTGGTATGAGTTTTGATGAGTTTGATAAGGAGACTAGGTTATCTGATGGGTTGCAACCAAAGCAAGCGGATCTGAGTTGCGTTCATGCATTAAACGAACTTCATTTGCATGAAATTCGTGTTGTCCCAAGTAAGCATGAAGCTGATCAATATTAGTTGTGTATAAGTCCCAAACCAGTTTGACATCTCACAAATCTGCTCACACACAGAGAAGGGTCCAAAAACTTGTTTCACATTGAAATTGATTCCAGTTTCACCTTGTAGATGTTCATAGTCATTGAGTAGCAGTGGGAAAAATCTAAAGTAGAAATCTCTAGTATTATTCCTCCTTCGTAAACAAACTTATCGAATTCATCATATAGTTTACACCACTTTCCTATTTCGCAATGAAGTTTCCTGCATGAAAGTTGAATTCTTTTCCCAAAAGTTCCTTATGCCGATTCGATGATTGCTACCAAGTGCATAGACCTCTGGTGGGTAGGATCTCCTTGGGAGAATGAGATTTGGTTTCCTTCCTTATACATCAACAATTCAGGCTTGAATTGCATCCGTAGCAGCAAACTTGGGTTGGAGTTATTATTCTTTATTTCCTTCCTCCTTTTCTGCCTTTCTATCTTTTTTTTTCTAGGTCCTATAGGTCACTCCAATCACCCATTATCCTCTCCTCCTCACTCATAAGAAAGTCCAAGATGAGTGGAAAACCCATTTTTCAAAAAATTCAACGGATTCACAGTATTAATCTCTACGTCCATGTATGTCTATGTCCCAGATCATGTATAAGAAGCTCCCTTTAATTTCCCTCTCTGATTTTCTATTTCTGAAATTTCTAAGAATCGTAGCAATAAAACTTTCTTCCAACATAGTGGACATATTGTCAGATCAAAACAATGGACCGGAAACACCCGCATAAAAAACAAACCCGAAACACAGAGAAAGATACCGCAAAAGCAGAAGCGACCGAGGTACCGCCCGCCAAAACGCAATCCCCCAAACACCCCCCCACCTTCACTCCTCCTGGCGACGACCAAGCGACCGAATACCAGAACCACGCTGGTCCACGACCCTCACTACAACTCAACAGTAAAAGGTGCATCACCTATAGCCACGAACGGCCGCAGAGCAATCATTCCCTAGTAGTAAAGCCCCGTTTTATACTATACACGTCAAATCCAAGAACCCCAGAGAAATACCTGACCCTGATATTCCCCCCACCCTCAAGGTGCAAGAAACTCCACAACCAAGGCTTCCCCCCCCCCAGCCCGCCCCCACAGCATCACCCCTGGTCCCCCACGTAAGATGATTATCCCCGAAACCCCCCTCCACCACAAATTCCAACGGGATTTTATAAAATTCACAACGACCTATCCAAAAACTCGTCTCGAATTACGCATACCTTTATTTTTCTTTTTTATTTTAATATAGATATTAATCATGCTTAAAAAACCGACCTTAAATAATACGCTTCGAACTTTTTCATTAAAATACCACTGTACCCCCATCAATCTATTACTTACAAACAGATACCTCCCAAGAAAAAAATTACGAATAAAACCCCCATCCTTGACATCACAATCAGCTTGAATTGCATCCGTAGCAGATAACTTGGAGTATTTTCTTGGTCTAGTCACTCCATTCTCCTCAATCATAAGCCAGATGAGTGGACCATTTTCAACGGATTCAAGTATCATTCGTCCATGTTGTCTATTCATCATGTATAGCTCCATTCTGATTTTCTAAGAATCGTACATATCTTTTTCCAACATAGGTGGACGATTGTCAGCACCCGAAAGAATCGCTTTATCAGCAAGAGTCGTCATTGAGAAAGTTGTATGTTAAAAGAGTACTGTTTGATCGAACGATGATTGAAAGAAATTGTGTTTGAAGGTGTTGTCTTTTATGTGTTTTAAGTTGTCAAACTACATGGGATTTTACAATTCTTGATTAAACCGGGAAAACAAGTAGATGTTTCACGGGATTTTATAAATCAAAGAAATAAACAGTATAATTTTCTTTTAGCAATTTTTTAGTTTTAAACGTTAGTTGCAAATTCGGTGTCTAAAGAAGATTGTGAATCCGGTTGTCAAAGGATATTGCGAATCCGGTTGGCAAAGAATATGCTAATCCGGTTTTACTAATTTGGTGTGTACTGGAGACTACGAATTCGGTTGACACTTGAGCTTTTGCGAATTCGGTTAACTCAAAACTGCTAATTCGGTTAACTCAAAAACTGCTAATTCGGTTAACTCAAAAACTGCTAATTTGGTTAACAAAGGAGACCTGCGAATCCGGTTGAACCTTTGAGCTGCGAATCTGGTTGTACCTTTGAGTTGCGAATCCGGTTGAACGTTTGAGATGCGAATCCGATTGAATCTTTGAGCTGCGAATCCGGTTGAACCTTTGAGCTGCGAATCCGATTGACGAAACACACAATTTGTAAAACACAAAAAGACACATTTTTGATTGTTTTTTCCCAAATTTTCTTGTACAACTAGTATTACTCAACCTATAGGTACCTTAAAAATGTAAACTTTATGGTTTTTAAGCCAAAAATTTCAAAATCGAGATTTGTACTTTTAAAAGCTTTTTGAACACAAAAGTTGAACAAAAATGATGTTTTTCTTGAATCTAAGCTTGTATACCTATATCCTAAAGATACTGGATCAAATTTACCAAGGTAAATAATCCTTTAGTGTACATAAGAGCTTCGAAAACAAAGAAAGAACAAGAAAGAGGCATACGGTTTGAAAGAAAAATGAACAAAAAAAACAAACACAAAAAACTAAACAAATCACTCCATTGCTCTTGATACCAATTGAAAGATATCAATAACATACAAGGTTAGGGAAAAAGAGGTGGTTTTAGAGAGAGAGTGGTTGGATGAACATTTTTGAGAGAGAAAGTAAACATGAGAGAAAATGCATTAAGTGTGTGAAACAAATGAACAACCAACACCCTCTCTAAGGCATGGAAAGGGTACTTATACTACCCTAGTGGCCGGTCATGGAGAGCTTGTAGGCTTTCCATAGGCCTTTTGGCCCAATTAGATTTCAAAATTTTCATTTGACTAACTATGGGCTTTGACTAACTAATATTGGAAGTGACCGAGACTTTTTGTATTCCTAACACAATTGTAATTACATTTTGTGATTTTGTATGAGATACATTATTTCACACATTAAACTCTTGTGGTCCTACATTTATACATGCATAAACTTATGAACTCACCAACTTTATGTTGACACTTTTAAGTATGTATTTCTCAGGTGAATAAGCTGCTTGACGTACTTGATGTGCATTGGAGTCTAAACTTTTTAAGAATACATTCATGGATTTCTATATACATGCAAACTATCATTCCTCATTGTACTATTTTAGGTCTTTCATTTTGATGCAAACTATTGGGACAAATGTTATAACTTATTTATTTCAATCAAATTAACGAGGGTACTTTTCAAACGACTCATTTAGAGGTCGTTCTCTTATATCTTGTGCTATTATATTATGAAGTAATGCCCCCGGTTACTATTCCGCTGTGACATATTTTGGGGGTGTTACAGATTGGTATCTATAGCCAAAGTTATAAAGAACTAGGTTGCATGTCTTACCTAGAATATAATCGTTTTCATAAACATTGCATCACATAAAACTTTTTTATGAGCATACACACTATTTGCTTACACCATGTGCTTACATGATCTATATACGTGCTTACCTTATCTTGCGTATATTTTTACACTTATCTTATATAGTATACTTATGAAAAACCCTGGATTGTTACAGCACTATGACCACACCTCCTTTGACACCTTTTCCTGCTACTAAACCACATGTCGGAGTATTTGCTCCATTTGTCATCATATCAGATTCTGACGATGATATTACTACCTTACCCGTTAGACCCGCACCACCATCACCAGATCGCATATCGGCTTTGTATGGCTACCCACTGGATTCTGGTGACGACTTATCAGATGAGGTTCTGAGTGAGACTGCTGAGTCACTCCACACCCAGACTGCTTTGACATCAGTTGTTTATCCATCACCTACCTGACCTCTACCTACTAGCCCTACCTTTGCCCGTCGACTGAGAAAGGACTCGATGCCGCTAGGCTACAGAGCTGCCACGAATCGATGGAGAGTTGCATCACCATCTACCTGTCATCCACTACTTCCATTAGAGATACCATCATTATCATCACCACCATCACTCTTGACATCATCATCTTCACCACCACCATCACTTTTACCATCCTCATCTCGTAAAAGATCCATATCGCCCTCACCATCACTACCATCATCAGTATCACCGTCACCTCTACCAATAGCAGTACCACCACCACCAAAGCATATTGAGTTAGTTGGGGATGACATAGATACCCCGCGTGCTAGTTTGGCATCTGCCATGCAAGAGACGATGACCCTTCGTGCGAGAGTTGGATCATTAGAGCAGCACGATATGATTACTCGAGAGTCACTTAGGATTTCCAAAGGCATGTTCACACGGTCACAACTTCGAGCAAAGTATGTTGAAAAGGAAGTCAGAGAGTTACGGGAGTTCTGGGTGACCGACAGATTCAGGATGGCTAAACTACGGAGACGAGCGCATGACATAGAGTGTAGCTTCTGGGATCTTAAGAGGCACCTTGGTATATAGACAAATATATTAGCGTTATTTATAGCTTCTTTTGGATTATATCCTACTTAACTTGAGTAGGTTTCGGTTGATAACGTTAATGAAAAACTTGTACTCTTTTACTCATGTAAAACGATGCATTAAGTATTAACCTACGTTGTTGGTTATGATTATGCTATTTTATGATGTGGATTTATTTATGCCATGGCTGTGTTTATCTTATACCTCTGTGTGTCGTGGTCTCATTTTACATATATGTTGTGCTTATTGCATATCGTGATTGTACCTTGGATGAAATTTCATTATATATTATTTTTCTTTGTGGTATTAAGGAAACAATGTCAACTACGAATCAAGGGATGAGTTTGGCAGAAATTGAGCAAATTGTAGCCGAGCGAGTTGCTAATGCTATTGAGACTATTTCTATCTATGAGATAAAGACCAGCATGGCTTGCGAGTCAATGAGCCAGATCGAACAGCAGAAAGACAAAGTAGCAGAGAATGCTAGGAACAAGAGGAAGTGGGAAGGTACCCATGGTGGAAGCTCTAGCCAACAACAGAACAAAGAGCATAAGGTGATTAAAGCACACACTGTTGGGCCAAGAAATAAGAAAGGCTCTGCCGAAGATCTACCATTGTGTAACAAGTGCAAGTTTCACCACACTGGCTTGTGTGCGTTAGAATGTGGCAATTACAAGCAGGTTGGTCATCAAACTAGAGATTGTAGGACCCTAGTCCCGAGAGCTAAGCAAAGGCCCTTAGTGGCAAAACAGAAAGCTGAAGATGCCTGTTATGAGTGTGGAAGGCTAGGACATTACAAGAATGGTTGTCCAGAAAGGAAGAACCAGAACCAAGTGAACAAGCAATAGAAAGGAAAAACTTGTGGAGACTCTAGTGTCATGGAAAATAATGTTAATGTTTAGGGAGAGACCTTCCCGTATTACCTAGTGAAACCTAAGCGGGAAGTTTCTTAGACTTTATTTCTTATAGGAAATTTGTGTTGTACTTTCTTTTGAATTTTGTTGTACGCGTGGATGATTTAAATTATCTATCAAACTTATGTGTCATGAAAACTTTGTCGATTTTACTTTGACTCTATATTTATTTATACAAGCCACTCCCTAAACTATTATAACCCTTCAAACATTTTTACAACTACATTATAAACCATTTCACTACCCCATGATAAACTATTTTACTAATCATTATCTTGCTATCGTCAAATGAACTAACATCTTATAAACTATTCCATGATCGCTTTATAAACTATTTCCACTAGCGTTTATAAACTGTCTTACTATCATTAATAAGTTATCACACTATCGGGTAATAAACCCTCATTTTATAAACTATTTTACTATCATCTAGTAAAATACCACCGTATAAACTATGTTCTTACCATCACATAAATCATTTTGCTATTACCTAATAACCTATTTTGTTATTACCATGAAAAGTTGTTTCACCATCGCCTTATGAAGCTTTTGCTAACACTTATAAACTATTTCACTAGTATTTCATAAACAAATTTACCATGACATATAAAATAACTCGCTATCATTTTACGAACTAAGTTGCTTCCACCTCATAAACTACTTTGCTACCATTTATAAACAGATTCACTATTTCCTTATAAACCAATTTACCATCACTTATAAACTACTCAACTATTGTTTTCTAAACTAAAAACTATTTCATCATTATTTTATAAATAAAGTTACTATGTTACCCATAAGATTCTAGCCTAAAACAATGATTCAGAGATCGGGGAGGATTGAATAGAAAGAAAGCCATATTATTGAATTATAGAGAGAGAAAAGGAAGAGTGTGTGTTTCTAGAGAAAAGGGGGAGGAACACACACTTGTAAGATGTTACATTATGAATCCTTACCCCTCCTTTAAAGTAAGGAGGGGATATATATAGCCCTTGTGTCATCTAACTATGCTAACTTGATGTTTCTAGTCCTTATTCGACACGGCTATAATAAACTAATGTAATTCCGTATAAGTCGACATATTTTAAGGCTAACAATCTTCCCCCAATATGTGGACATACGGAATTACTTACAATGTTCCTAACAAGTATAAATATAAACAAAATAAAGTCTTCCATAGTGCTTCCAATGCTGAAGATGACATTTGTGTCTTCCTGTCTTGATACCTGTACTCCAGCTTGGATCTTTTGTGTATTTACTTGTTTTGGAACCATTAAAGTATGCATGAGTTGGATTAACTTCCCCCCCCCCCCAAATCATGTAACATGTCTTTAAAAGATTTCTTCATAGACTCATTTTTGACAAAGTTTTTGAATCAGCTTCCCTCAAATTAACATTCGTATCTTAAGCAGATTCTGAAACTTTGATGTAGCTTGAACGATCTTCTAACATTGAAATTTAAAGTGCACAGCGGAATTTTGTAGAAGAAACAGTCAACCACATTAACTAATACTGCTTCTATATTGTATCATGACATTTGGTCTTGGTGAATATTTGTTTGGGGGTACATGCGAGAAATCAACGTCAAATATTCTCATGTATGTAGAATACTTCACATAAACCATACTAAGTAAAGTAGTATACAATACTTCCCTTTGGAAGTTGATCTGATTACATCAAAGTATCAAAGTACACGTATTCCCCATGATGGTTTCGAACTCTCGAAAGCATCATTGACATGTACTACCATATACTCGAGAAGTTCTTGTCATAAGCAACAATCTTGAAAAGTTATGAAAGACATTGTTAAACTTTGAAAGATTTTGCTAAGACTATGAAGTAGCATTGACGTTTTATAGCTTCAAATATCCCGTGAGAATTACTGATTACATTTCAACCTTTAAACTCTCTGGCTAACTTACCAACCTCGTATTCTTTTGGCTATTGTTGTGACCACATGGTGAAGTAAACTCGATATACCAAACTTTAAACTGAAGTAAAATTCCCTAAATTTGTTACTTAAGCTTGCACTGTTGTTGATTGAAGAACGGTGCAGAAGAAAGCCTCTAAGTACCCTATACCCAATCACAAAGTATATAAAAAAGTACAACACCTCTTGAAACTATCCACATCGGCATCTGCGTGTGACACTGAGTACTACAACGTAACTCCTTTAAGTGATAGTTATCCAGGTCTTCAACCAACCATCCCTGACTGCTGGAAACTAGATACTCTAAGTTTCAATCATAACCGTATACGTATAAGCAAGTCATCAATCGATAGAGGTGGTTTAGGGAAAAGGGGTAGAAAATAGAAAGAAGTCTCGACGATGAGATAAGTAGACGCCTTCGTGAAACCAACTTTAATCTCAAATAAGGGATACCAAATCAACTTCGTGATCACTTGACATTAAAATTAAAATCCATAGCCGTTTTGACGTTTTAGTGAATCTTTAATGATCGTTTTAGGATTAAGTGTTGTGTTTGCTTTGGTGTTCTTGTTTTAATTATTAGATTCCCAAATTCGGTCATATGCCCAAAGTCGGTCACATGCCCACTTGATGCGCGGATCGACCTTTTGGGTAAACTGTTGCCAATTTTGAACAAACCGATGCTCTAAATAAAATTACAAACCATTGTCTCTAATGAAGCAAACCGCTGTCAAGTATTGTAATCAAACCGTTGCGATACAAAATTGACCAAACCGCTGTCAATATGGTAAACCGCTGGCAAAAGGATAAACCGCTGGCAAATGGTAAACCGCTGTTAAAACTAAAGATACCAAACCGTTGGTTTAAGAAATTACCAAACTGTTGTTAAAATTTCAAACCGCCAGAGTTTTGTTTAGGCAAACCATGAAAAGGAATAAACCGCTGCACCTGTATCAAACTACTATGGTTACAAACAAACCGCTGTCGTAGTGGTTTATACCAAACTGCTGGCTAGTTTAACCAAACCGCTGCAAGGTCACTATCAAAGTGAGGACTACATGACAAATAGCTGGATGTACTAGCTTTTGTTTTCTTGCTATATTTTCGACTAATAAACAAAAAGTAGTACACTCTTATGCCAAACCACTGCCTAGAACACTTTTGCTTAAAAAAAAGCCACGAAAATTTCAAATAAGCTTAATAGGAATCCACATAAGCTATGAATAAGCTACGAAATCATTAACTAAATAAGCTATAATAGATATAAACAAGCAAGTACAAACTTTTTATAGTTTAAAGCCAAAAACCAAAAGGGTGGTTTTTGGCTTTAAATAGCCACTTACTTTTCCAAATGTACCCATATGGTACGTGTACTAAATTTATTATCCATATCGTACATGAACTTTACATTTCGTGTCAATATGGTACATTTATTACCGGCTACTTGTAAAACCAGTTACTTTTTTGGTAAGATCTGACGTGTTAATATTTTTTTTAATTAAGTGAAAATTAAAATGAGAGTTTTTGGCTTTAAATAGCCATGTATTTTCTCACATGTACTCATATGGTACGTGTACTAACTTTATTGCCCATATGGTTGAACTTTTTTTACAAAATTAAAAAAAAACACACTTTATTAAAACTTAATTTTATAAAAAAATTTACATTTTTTTCTTACTTTTTAAATTTTTTAAAAATATTTTTTTACATTATTCTTCATAAAGAAATTTATTTTTTTACAACTTTTTTTAAAACAAAATCGCACTTTTAAAAATCTTAATTTAAATTTATTTTTTTTAAATAATCAATTTTTTTTTCTTACAGAATTAATTTTTTAAAGTTAATAAAAATTTTAAAAATCAAAACATTTTTACTGTTTTCTTCGAAAAAAAATTTTTTTTTTTTAATTTAAAAATTTAAAACAGCTTTTTAAAGTTAAGAAAAATCTAATATATATATATATATAACTAAACGTTTTCCTTTGAAAAGTATGATTTTTTTTTAAGTTTTGCAAAAAATTCTAATTTTTTTCACGAATAATAACGTAAAAAAATTATTGACACGAATAGTGCTTAAGGTATATCATTGTTCTTCGCGAATAGTGCTCCAATGGGAAACGAGGACGATGTGTTCCTTGGAGATGCACCTATCATTGTTCTTCGCGAATAATGCTTAAGGTATATCATTGTTCTTCGCGATGTGTTCCAATCAGCGTATCGCAAAAAAAACTGGTGGATGTGTTCCAACCAGCTGAGAAGACGATGAATAGTGTTAGGATGCCACGTAAACATTTAGCATGTTAAACAGGTGGAAAATTCAGTTTACGTACCATATTGACACGAAATGCAAAGTTCGGGTATGATATGGGCAATAAATTTAGTACACGTACCATATGGGTACATTTGAGAAAGTACGTGGCTATTAAAAGCCAAAAACCCAAACCAAAATAAGCCGTGGGCTTATTAGCTTAATAATAAGCTACGAAACACACAAAATAAGCAAACAACAAACACAAATTCCTCCTTGGGTCTGCTACCAATTGTTACCCATAAGATTCTAGCCTAAAACAACGATCCGGAGGTCGAGGAGCATTAAATAGAAAGAAAGCCATATTATTGAATTGTAGAGAGATAAAGGGAAGAGTGTGTGTTTCTAGAGAGAAGGGGGAGTAACACACACTTGTGAGATGTTACATTATAAATCCTCACCCCTCCTTGAAAGTAAGGAGGGGATATATATAGCCCTTGTGTCATCTAACTATGCTAACTTAAAATTTCTAGTCCTTATTTGACACGGCTATAATAAACTAATGTAATTCCGTATAAGTCGACATATTTTAAGGCTAACATACTATCATTTTTATAATTTTCTTTCCATCATCTTATGAACTATGGTATGTGTGTAATTACACATACCTTTTACTTAATAAAACGACCCTAAACGGCCAAAAACGCACATAAAATGCCATAAATATGCTTGTTTTTTGTGTTTATACTGTGTAGGTACCGGATATTCACAAAAGGACAAAAACAAAGCCAAACCTGACAAAACCGAGAGCGGAATTGGAAAGAGCGCAAAAAAAACCGAAGCCAAAGGTACAAAAGGATTGAAAACGGAGCTAAAACGGACATTTCCAGATTGACTCGACAACGTTTGTGCATTTAATGAAGTCAAGACGAAGTCAAAGTCAACCCCGGGATACGGCATTGAAAAGAGCATGGAAAAACAAACCCGAAACCCTATCATGATAAAATGGGCCGACCCGTACCCATTTTAGTGGGCCGGGTCAGCCCACTATATTTAAACTAAACCATTTAGTCCAAAAAGCCCAAAACCTATTTTTATTATTCACCGGCCCAAAACAGTTAAAACAGGCCCAAACCCATTAACCTTTAACTTTTGTTAGCCCCAAGACCCATTAACCCCAAGACTGTTAGTCCTACAAGGACTGGTGGTGCAAACTAACCATATAACCTCAAGGACTAAAAGTGCCAACTCCCATAACTCTTAACCCACCACCAAGGACCATCACTGCAATAGACTTATACACCTAGAGGGGCCAAGCTTGCCATTTTTCCAAACCTTCACCCCTTAAACAGATACAAACAGAACAACCCAACCTTTCCTGCCAAACCCTTGCCCCACCACTATTCACCCATCTTCTACCCCCCCCCCCCACGTGACACTATAGCAAACGGCCAAAACATCACCCTCACCAGCATTAAATCCCACACTTCATAAACAAACAAACCAGGCTGGCAATCCTAAGGGTTCTCATTGGGTGATTAAATTAAGGGTTTGGATCAATTGGATTGGGGGCCAAGGCAAATGGAGGGCCAAGATTGATGCTTTGAGCTCTCTCATCAAACAAACACAACAAGCACACTTGGCAGCTTATAAAAGAAAGAAGAAGACAGAAGACGAAATTATATAGGAGTAGGATAGTTAGTTTAATTTTATGTCTTAAAATTATGTTTTGAATTCTGTCTTTAAGCTTTTGTAATCTTTTATGTTTTAATGAAAATTTCAGTTTCTTGAGTTTTCTTGCAAATCTGTCCATTTTAGCTTTCCTAATGCTTTATCTGTTCCAGCTTAATTTGTTGCTTATTAGTTCTTGAAGTTTTCTTTTTCCTGCTTATATGGTTTATTTAATATCTGGTCAACTCAAATCTTTGCTTAATTCAGCTTGTATCAGTTTTAAAATGGCTTATAAAAATTTAAAGGGGTGTTTGGAACAAGGCCCAAAATGGGATAAAAATTTGCTTATGGGTTTTCAGTCAGCTCTAACTAAGTTTCAATAAGTCTATTGTTTAGTTCTTTTAAGTCTTCAAAAGACCTTCCCTCAAATGGTTGCATGTCAGCATGGTTAAACATTTAATCAATAAGCTTCCCCTGAAACCCATATGTTTACCATCTCTTGAATCTCGAACTCTGTAGGCTCTATGTAGTGATCACTGATGAAGAAAATCGAATATAACGAATTTGATGTAGAAGTAGAATAACCCAAACTTGTGTCTTATGTCTTGCACTAAAAATGATAAAGAAACTCACACTTCTTCTTCGAGAGTAGACCTTGATCTCTTGATAAAATCCTCATCTTCAATGAGACACTAAGCACAACAACGTAAATCCTTTAAGTGATAGTAAATACCTATGAGTACTACAACGTACCTCCTTACATCAGGTAAAACTAGATTAATCAAGTCTTTATCAAAAAAACCATGAAAGCCTACGAACAAAGTTATCTCAAGGCTTCAAGATTATGATAAGACACAACGCCCATCCCAAGAAATCCCACTTCATCTTCAAATAAGCAATAAATAACCCTCTTCGTAATCAATTAATCCATGAAATCCAAAAAAACTAGCCTTTTAAACCTTTAAACCAAAATTAATCCGTTTACTTCCCCTTAAACGAAGCATCTTGTTCAATTCGAGATCCAAAACTGTGTGTTTTCTTTCAACCTTAAAAGTTTGTTTGTACGAGCGATTATGTGTCAACAAGAAAGCAAAATAATTTGTATTATCTTGTATCGAATAAAACAAACAGTAGAAAACAATTTTCTCGGGAAGCCACTACAGTGATTCTTCTTTCTCGGACAAAGAAAGCAGTATACATTCTTGTTACACTTGTTTCTGAAAAACTAGCAGTATAACAATTACGTAGCAGCGTTAAAATTAGGGCGTACTAACCTTCATTTGTGCTAAACTGTAGTAATATCCTTTAGGCAGTAGAAACGTGTAAATTGCAGCATTAATTTTTCTTTTAATAGTCGTACATATTAATATTTTGAGCTAACTGTTCCAATGTTTTTCTCATTTACTGCCATTTGTTTGAACCTTCATAGAGATCATGTTACCAAAACTGTAAACATGATAACCAATCACACATGCTGCTTCTTATGCAATCGATCCATATAGATAATCACAAGTATAAGAAACAAAGAATCGATATTATCAAAAAAACCTCAAATCGACGAGCAAGCCATGGTTATTAGGTTTTCGCCATAAAAACCCAAATATGATGTTGATAAAAAAGAAAGTATATGACGAGGTACATATCCTAATCAATAAATAAAAACTACACCAAAGAAACCCTTATTAATAGTAAAATTGATTTACAATTGTATGCATACAATTAGGTAGATTAGGACAATTATAATAGTGCTATATCAATTACTCCAAAACACCATTATAAAACTTTAACTCCACAAAATCGATTTCTGAAAAATTAGGGTTTTAGGGTTTCTTTAGAAAACTTGTAGATCCTGATCAAGAGCCCATGGATTGATACACATTTGTTGAAATAAAGATTTTCATTTTTAAGCTCAGTTTTGTTTAGACATTTATCTAGGATAATATCAATGTATAAGTTATAAAAACAAAAGTGGATAAGTACAAAGATATTCAACAAGGATTACAATTTATAAGCTTCCATAAGCCCCAATTTCTAGACGACCAAACTATAGAACGGTTACAATCTAACATGGATCAAAGATCCTTGGGGCTTACACCAATCTTACTACTGACGTTCAATCTCTTAACACTTTGTGTACACACACTTTCTGGATATCTTAAACCTACACACTAATACCCTTTATATAGAGGGATATTAAGGCTTACAAAGGAAGCTAATCAATAAATAAAGAAACTATTTAAATCACATTAATATGTTTCCTAATCATTATCTTTAACATCTTTGACCAAATCTTCATAATTCTCCACCAGCTTGATGATTCTTTTTAAGACGATTCATGAGCCTCTTTGTGTCATTCTGTAGGATCGTTATTTCCTTAATTGAAAACCATGAATTATACTGTAACTATTGCGGAATCTAGTTGGCAGAAGTACTTAGAAGAAACCACCAATAGTTCTCTCAAAATCGTTTTCCTTTATAAACCTTTTGAATCTGCCTAACTTGCAGATCCCTAATACAATACTAATAATTCTTAACTTCGTGTTTTTCTATGTTTGTTCTATATCTAATATCTTCCTAGAGATCCTTTTATAAAACTAAGGATAACCTCTAGTAGATGTTCAGTCTTGTATATCATAAACACTAATTGATAATTTCACTAATAACTGTAACAAGATAAATGCTTAAAACAACCGTTTTCTTTAAAAATTCTATAGTTCCTATATCCAAGGCAGTACTCTTCGCATCTTTTGACTAGCAGTACTTTAGATTTAATTTATCTGTCACCTTTGACCTTTGACTTGTATTTCCCAACAATCCTCCCCTAACTTGAATTCTACTTGCTTGACTTTAAGTTTCTTGATAGTTGGTTATTTGTTAAGCAACAGTTTGTACTTGTCATTTTAAGCATAGTACTTGCTTCAATTTTTTTTCTTTTTTTTTAATCTCTCATCCTCTTGAGCAGTATCTTGTTACTACAATATGTCTTGGAGAAATCTTGAAATGAAACCTCTTATCTTGATCCCATACACATTTCTTCCAATATCTTTGTCTTTTTCCTAAACAGATTGTTCTTTTCCAGCGAACAGGTCTTTTCTAGCAATCACGAATGGAATTGATGAGACCTTTACCAAGTAGCCATTCACTCTTGGGATAGTCAGTTCTTGGGTACCTTAGAAAAGGGAATAATCCATGATGAAATTGAAAATCACTTCAACACTCAGATCATGAATCATAGTGTGATGTTGAGTTTCTATATGGACTTTTGGTAAGTCATTTCAAAATATCGTATTCTTATTAGTCTTTACATGTAGACCGTTTTGCTTGGGACTAGTCAACTCTCAGTAATAAAACATTGGTGAGTTGAGGACCATATAGTTTTGAAGCAAACTATTAAAGCTGATAAAGGATTTTGACTTCTCTGTACCAAAAATGAGATTGCTTTGGTGTAGCCAATAATTCGGTGTAAATACCATGTGTATTTGATCACCCATACATTTTTGGTTTAAATTGCTCAACCATCAACAGATTTAGAGATTGGGCTTTTCCAAAAACTGTTTGTTTGAATAGTCAATTCTCTATGTTTGTAAGGACAGGTGAATTGTATACCATTTGCATGTGTGGTGGTTAACCAACACTCAATCCCTTTTAAAAAAGTTGAAATTCAAATATCGGTTCCCTAAATCTTTTTTGCACACTCAAATCTTCACCATATTCAAACAAACTTTTTAACTTAGCGTACCTTCATCAAACGGGATACTGTTTGTTATTATCCACTTAGCAGTTTAATCTTTAAAAACAAAGTAACTGTTTGTTACAGTTTAAGTGTTTATCAATGTAAGATATATATATAAAGAAAATTTGATAAAAAACATACAGTGTTTAGATATTGTCACCATCTCAGTTGTTCAAACAAGATGAACAGGATGGTATCAAAGTGATGGCTGTTCTGTAACTCTTCTCTCAACTTCTCCATGCCATGATCTAGGCATCCTTTATCATCTCAATTTCTCTTGATATAGAGGATATTATTCTTCCTCTCCCCCTCGCCAGCATGTGAATCATAGTGCCATCTTTATTCTATAGTGTAATGCAACTCCTGAAGATTCATGAAACCTCCTCTTATAATCTAACTTTCTTCTTGATACCTTCAGAAATCATCAGTCACTTGATCAGCCGTCTCCCAAAATTTATGTTTAGATCACCCAGAATTGCCCCAAAACTAAGCGGTTGGAGGAATGTGCTCATAATAGTCATCAACAACCTCTATATATTGATATAAATCCTGTCTATTCTAAAACTTGCAAGTTTCTACCTTAGCGTATCAAAAAGCCCTTCGAAGTGATTATTTGCTATGTGAATGATGAGATACTCTATCCATCAGGTGAATCAATATCTTGGAGCTCTTGTTAATCGTCGGAGATTCCTTTAGTGACTATTTATCTGGTGCATTCTTTTCAAAATCTACAAATCGAAGCATAACGTTTGTCTAAGCTCATCAATTGTTTTGACCTCAATTAGCTTCTTGTGGCTGGGGTTGGTTCTTCAAGTTATTGTAGCTTTCCTATTCTTGAGAGTCTTTGTGCATCTCTTTCCTTCAAATCTACCCTTTTTTCTCTGAATCCATTGAACAAAGTCTTTGATGGAGTCTTTAATAGATGACTTGAACTTTGTCATATAATTCCTTCATTGTGGATACTTAAGTTTTTGCAATTTTTGTATCTTGACCTTTTAGGAAACTCTATCATTAGATTCTTTCTTGAGCAAGAGAAGTAGGTTTCCTCAATGTAGTCTTTGGCTTTGTTTTCTTCATTTTCTTCAACCTCTTTCTTTCTTATTCTGCATACCAACTCAGCTTGAATTTTTCATAGCAACCTCCTCATATTTTGTCGTTTACAAGGCTCTGATTTGTTGAAGAGTCATTTTTCTCTTTTAGGTTCTTTAACCAGTATCACTTTTGCTTTATCTGTAGGGTCAGTACCCTTGAGTATCAGTACCTTTGAGTTGGCTCTGTTGGAGGTCTGAGATTGTAAGGGACCAGGAATGCTCAAACCTCTTGGTAATAGAATATTCGGCACACAGAACTTCAGCAGCATTAGGTTGTTCTTCAGAGTCCATAAACTGAATGGGACGGCACTGTGGGCTTGAAGGTCTGCCTTCATCTTCAAAGTTTTTGGTCCTTGGAAGTATTAGTACCTTGTTCAAGCCGAGTACTTTGAGTTGTTCTTCCAAATCCAATTCTTATGATTTATCCACTTATTACCATTTAGAAGCTTTCTTTCTCCAATAAATATTAACTTTCTTCAGTCACATCACTTTTCCTTTCCAAATCAAGGACGTAACAGGCTGCATTCTTGAGCAGAAGTATCATCAAAGAAATGATGTGTTGTATCTTCTTCTTGAACCTTGTGCTCTTCAGAAAAAGTTCTTCATCCCTTATTCCTCCCCAATTGACTGAAGACACTTTCTTCTGTTTCCTTCTTTTCTTCGTCTCTTTGCTTCTTAAGGTTTTGATTCTCTACCCAAAGAGCATGATGTTTGACCACTGGAGCTACGAATTTGGACAACTTTCTTGAGCTTGGCTTGAGCTTGGATGTATTTGGTTTAGCTTGAAAAAGAGTTTGATTCTCTGACGTCTCCTAACTTCCCTGGTTCAAAGCATAATTTATCTTAAAAGTCCCCTCATCTCCTCCAGATGTCTTGAGAACGAATATGGGGGAGTATAATCATAGGAGATTTAGAATAGAAGCAGCCATCATGAGGTTCAGCAGTCCGTACCTTGGAAGTCTAGCATCCTTTGTATTGGAGAAGTTCCCTTGAGAAGGTGCGGTAGCTAGTACCTTGAAACGGATAGCTAAAGTACCTTGTACTGAAGCAGTACGTTGATGTGTGAGCAGCAATTTTTGGAGTTGGAGTGCCTTTGAGAAACCCTCTGAGAACTTTGCAGCTCTGGAGAGTGAGACTGTACTTGTTCATTTCTTCTGCTGACAATGCTGAGACTCTTCTTACATAGATGGAGTACAAGGGTTGTAATCCTCAGTGAGTACTTAGTACTATGCTTCCTCATGAATGTAAACACTTTGGAAGGGAGTGAAAACAGATGGTTATAAAGTCCTGAGGTCTATACGACCAACTCTAACTGATTGTTCTTAAAAACAATTGAACGAACTAGGTTACATAAGGGAAAAGGTGCTTCCAATTGAAATATGTCTAAGCATCCAGTTAGAATAATCAAAGAGAATTAAAACTTTTGGTTGTGGCTAGACCTACAAGAGCAGATGGCAATGTTTGTCCCAAATTGTTCCATGAAGTGCTCTTAGGGGGGTGGGGGGGGGCTTTTAAACAGTGAGTAATACATGGACCAAGTACCTTCCACTGGGCTCTAACAGAGGGTTTTTGAGAAAGTGAGTTGTGCTAAGTTACCCTGTAGCCAATATCTCTGAGCGTGTCCCAACATGACTTGCTTAGGGAAAGCAAATCAACTCTTTTCATCATCCAAGAGTAGGTCAGCTCGAATGGGTTGCTTCAGAAATCAAAATCTTCTTGCCAGTACCTTGGCGCGATGTGAGGTAATCATTGTCACTTGGAGTGAAGCGGTAGGCCACAAAATTGTTGATGAAGCCATGGGACCAAATAAGATCAGGATACACCACAAAGAGTATTAATGGAGCAGCCAGTTGAGAAAGTCGCTTGATTTGATAAAATCAGCATTCTGTGCCGTCTTTTTCCACACACGCATCATGGGTTGTGCTTGTTTACAAGAGCGAATGTTAGCCATTTGAATAAGAATTTTGATGTGGTCGGTGGTTGGAATTTAAGAATGTATGAATGAAAGTAAGTGAAGTGAGAGAAAAATGCAATTCCAGTTGGAGTATTTATAGGTTGCGACGGTCTAAACTAAGAAGTTACCGTATGTTTTGTAGATAATTAGATAACTTTTTAGCGCAAAAACTGTACGTTTGACCGTTGGAAAACCGAACGTTAGATCAGTACTGTGTTATCTAAGCAGTACTTTCTAAGGCAACCAGTACTTTGAGTTGGATTAGCAGTACTTTCAACGCAAAAAGATGTTCAGCTTAAATATGTGCAACAACAACCCTTCAACTTTGCAAACTATCTCTTCAAATCATCAAACCTTTGAAAAATCTGGCATATTACTCCCTCCAATTTAGCTGAGTTGCTTCAAATATCAATTCTGCCAAACACTCTAGTACTTTACTTGATCTACCAGTTCTTTTTTATGTGATCCTCCCCTCAAAAGATAGCTATTGGTTCATATTCCCAAATGGTTACCACCAAAAAAAGTTAAATCTTGCACAAAGTCAAACCTTTGGTGGTAAATCTGCTACATTGTCCATCAAGTATGAACCTTTGACCACGATTAATGAGCCTTTGCTCATAACAATCTCGAATGAAGTGATGTGAATCTGAATATGCTTGGTCTTCGAGTGAAAAACGGATTTTTCACAAGGCAATGGTGCTCTCATTTGTATATATGGATTTCAGTGTTCATGAAGTTAAATCCATAATCAAGTAGTTGATTTTGCATCCAAAGAACCTGAGCACAACAACTTGCAGCTGCTACATATTATGGCTTCTGTAGTCTTGTACCCGATGCAGCTACCACCATCATCATGGAGTTTGTTTCTTGCATTCCAAGAAACCTAGTCTTCTGCCCAAGATATTGACATACTCCTGAGTTGATCTTCTGTCATGGTGTCCCCAGGCATAGTCATATCTCGAAAAAGTCTTCCAAATGAAAGGGAGAGTCTTTAGGATACCATAAACCCAAATTAGGTTGATGTTTGAGGTACCTAAAGATCCTTTTGACAGCATGTAGATGGGAAACCTTTGGAGTGACTTGAAATCTTGCACACAGACAAACAGCAAACATTATGTCTGGTCTTGAAGCAGTTAAGTACATGAGATACCCAATCATAGACCTATAAAGATGTTACATCCAACTTCGTCACCTTCTTCAATCTTTTCCTAAAGATTTATTGAGATTCATATGGGGGTGGATGCTGGCTTAATGGTTCTGAAGTCAAACTTGTTGAGAATTTCTTTCACATATTTGTCTTGACTTTCTTAAAAAATACCACCATTGGATGCTTGATCTTGAAGGCCCTTAAAAAGAAAGTGAGTTCACCCTATGGAACTCATGTTGTTTCCTTTAGCATAAGATCTTCAAAATCCTTCGCCATAGAAATGGGACTTGGGTAGACCAAGATGATATCATCAACATATACATTTGTACCAAACATGATATCTCTTCTATCCTTCTTAAATAAACAGAGTTTTATCCATAGCCCCTCTCCTATATCCTATGCTTCAAAAAGAAAAAGTGGAAAGTCTTTCATACCATGCTCTTCGGTTAGGGCTTGATGCAGGCCATAAAGTGCCTTGACAACTCTGTAGACCTTGTTTGGATGAGCAGGATCCTTCTAAGTCCTGGAGGCTGTTTGAATACACTTCTTCTGTGATGTTGCCATATTAGAATGCACTTTGACATCCATCTGATAGAACAATGAGCCATGAAGATGCAAATGCAAAAAAGAGTCTTTATTGCTTCATTCTGGCAATCTGGTGCAAATACTTCATATAATCCACACCTTCTTCTTGTCGGTACCACTTGTGCAAACTAGGCGTGCTTTTGTTCTTGATAATTAGTACCCAGTTCATCTCTCTTGTTTCTAAAAACCCATTTAGTTCCAATCCCCTTTTGCCTTTCTGGTAGCTCACATAAAACCCATTTACTCTTGTAGCTTGAAATTGAAGTAGTTCTTCTTGAATAGCTTCAACCCAAACTTTCATCTGCTAAGGCTTTGAGAGACTGTCTTTGGTTCCTCTTGAGATATGAAACACGCATAACAAGCATGTTTGCTGTTCTTTGTGGTTAGTTCTTATTTGTTGCGTATATGAAAGACTCAGCTGCATTGATGTTGAATTGAGATGTACTGTCTAGAAGCCTTTCTTTTGTTTGAACCCCAGCAGGACCTTTTGCCAATAATTTGACTTTTGAGGATTAATTTTATGGATTCTAAGTGTGGGGGAAGTAGAAGGAACATCAATGGTAGAATCCAAGTTGTTGTAGTAAGCTTCTCAGCCTTCCTCAGCATCATAAGAGTTTGTAGAGGAAAACACCATTGTGGAGTATCATCATCAGATCTCTGTCGGTGTATTGCCAGTACCTTTGAGGAGGGTGTATTAGCAGTACTTTAGAGTGAAATGTACATGTCAACATGTTTCTTTTCCCTTCTGCCTAATAGATATTCTCCTCCTTTTCCTCTTCAAAAGCAATCATTTGATCATCATTATGAGCTTGGCAAGAGATTTCTTGATTCATCAAACTTATAGCTCAATCATGTAAAGCTTGTTCTTCAGAGGACTATTTAACTCATCTTTTGCTGCAGTACGTGCCCTCTTGGAGGCAATAGTTTTGAGGAGTATGGGACAATGAGCATTGTGTGTCATTCTAAATCTTCAGCATCACTCACTAGTTATTCCTCTGTTCTTTTGAATCAGCTTTAGGTTTCTTTAATTACAGATGTAATTCATGTGGAGTTAGAAGGTCACAGATCAAACATCCCAATCAGGACCTTTTCCTTTTGATTCTCCTAGTTCTCAATGAAAGTTTACATTGAGGACAATCTAGACCTTTCTTGTGACCTGTTATAGACTACTAAAACCTTTGCTGTTAGTAGAGTATCCCAACAGATATCCATTCTTATATGACTTGCCATCAAAACTTACCAAATGATCTAGGTATTAAGATAGTTCAGAGGGACATCCAATAAAAGGTTTCATGAATCTGATGTTGGGAGATCTTCCCATCAAAAATTTTCATGCTAGGGAGTCTTCATTTGGGTTTGAGTCAACAAACTCTATTAAGCAAATACAGGCAGTGATTGACTGGCTTCAGCCAAAATTGAATAGGGGGAAAAAGAGATTTTAATAAGTATGCTAACATAGTTCTTAGCAGCTTCAATAAGAGTCTATTTTTCTTTCTGCAACACCATTTTTGTGTGGAGTCATGGCAATGCTTATATTCTCTCTTGATTCACACTTTATTGGCACAAAATCAATTCATAAGTTGATTCTTTGAACTCTGTTCCAGGATAACACCTGATGTCTTCACTTTTTGTTCTTAGCCTGTTTTCCAAACCCACAATCAAATAATGAAGCATATCTTATGTTTCTCCCTTGTAGGCCAGAAAAACACCACAACTTGAATTTGATTGCAATCATCAGTGACCACCAAGCAAGTACTTTTCCTATTTTACACTCTCCACTGAAAACAGGGTCCAAATAAGTCCATGTGGAGCATTCAAGAGGTTCTTCTCTGACAGTTCTTTCCTCAATCTTATTGCAAGATGCCCCCTTTGTGTTGTTTACCCTTCTACATGCCACACAACGAGTGATCAGCTTGAATGTCTTTGAAGGTAAACCCCTCACCCAGTTTGCCTTTAACCAACTGTTGATATTTTTGAAGTTGACTGCCCCAGTCTTCTGCCATCATGTGACATATGACAGGGTTTTTTCATCCTCTGTTGCCTTTGCAACCAAACAAGTGAATTCCACCTGAGGAATAATTTTCTTTGATCAAGCTGTGAGACTTCATTCTTTCTAGGAGCTCTAAGAATTACCACGATCTTCATTCTAACAAACTTGAAATTTGAGAATAAGGATAAGACATTCTTTATCTGTGAATAGACATTGTGCTTCTTATCACTGATTTGAGAAAGAAACAGAATAAAGATTAAACTTGAGCTATTCCACATAGCTAACTTTTTCAAAGTCTAAGCATGATGTCAATGTATCCTTTTCCTGAAGATTCTCTCACCTTTTAGGAGTTCCATTTCCAATGGCCACTTAAACAACTTTGAACTCTTAAAAATCAGAAACTTGTCCTTGTCTCCTGTCATACTTCCAGAGCATCCACTGTCAATGATAGCATAGTCCTTGAGATCCTCTTCTGGATTGCCCTGTACAAACAAATTAAAGAATTAGACTCTTTTAGGGACCCAAGTCATAACTGACTTGGATACCCCTAATGGAGTTAGCCATACTCAAATTGGCTTGAGTGTGTAACGATCCATTACCCTATTCACAGATTAGATATTTTACCTTTTGTTTCCATGTTTGTTTTGCGACTTATTCATTGCACATTCTTTTTGACAGTTTGTGGATGGGTACTGCTTAGGGATCCAAAGTACTTCCTGTTCTTTTACCCATGACGATTTAACAATATTTCTTTGGGTCTTTGGGTCGGGGGGGTTTTTTCCTTATGAGAGTCTTTGTGGTAGTAGATCTCGAGATGGTAGTAATTGAGATTCTAGGGTCTTCTAATATCCACCTAGGATATGTAACTTCCATAGTACTTCGTGAAGTTATGCCTGTGGTACTCTAGATCTAACAGTACCTTGATAAGTCACATTAGCAGTTACTTTTTGCATGGTACTGTTTGTGTCATTTTTGGTCTAGCCAGTACTTATCATCCCATCCCTTATGTAAGTACTGCTGATGGAAAACTAAAGGATTTCCATTTGGTGAGGATAACCTAGAGTTTCTTGCGAAATTACTTGTTCACTTTTGGATGTTATTCCAGAACTGGTCTTGTTTCCTTGAACCCTGTGTCCCTTAGATTTGTGAGTTTGGGTGTGTTGGCAAGGTTTCTATTCATGTAAGATAGCAGTCCTTAATAGATGGTTAGGGACTGTAATATACAAAACATAATTTACCCCTTTGTTCCAAAGTCCCTTTGTTCCTAGTTATTGACACACTGTTTTGATGTTTGCTAGTGAAATCGTTTGAAAAAGATTCTTCACTATGCATTTATTGTGTTAAAATAGGTTCCTTTTGACTCTTCTGAAAACATCGGTCTCTTCATCATCACTTATCAAATCCCAATCTTCAATTATGATTTTGATTTTCTATCAATTGCCTGATTGACTAGTGTTTGTTTTCTCTTGATTAACATACTTTATTCCTAATGGCTAGTTTCATCTATCCCGTATAAAGGAGAACATTTTGCCCTAGGTGGGGAATAATTGTAACCTGTAGGTGGAGGTACTGCTTTGTAGGCCTTTTTCTTTTGTAGTTTTAATATGTAGATTAGAATTTGTCAATGTTTATCCCAGATGAATGTCACTTTCTCATACATAATTTACTTGACTCATATCCCATATTCTTATCTATGACTTATCTGGACCACATATCTTTGTTTGTTTAGGACTTCGTTTGATAGTATGAAGCAATTTTGTCCATTCTCATGTTTGAATTTGAAATCATCTCTTTCTTTTAGGCTTGATCTAATTCCTTTTGTTTTTTTCTAGTTTCAAATCTCCTTTTCTTGAGTCATATTACTTTGTTCATACTATCACCCCCATGCATTATTCATTCATCTTCATGTGTTTTAAGCCATGACCTCTAATGACTCTTAAAGCTCATTTGATATACTAGAATTTCAGTCTAGCTTCTTGAAAAATTATCTCTTTCAGTTTGATAACTTTCAAGCAAACTTTTTATAAGATTTTACTTACATTTGGAACAGTAAGGTACCTATGAGTTTTAGCCTTTAAAGCTAGAGATATGGGTTGCATCATCAGCTTTGTTGATCCATGTCAAAATCACCAGTCCAATCTTGTCAAAAAATGCACATATTTGCATCATAACTCCATGCTACAATCATCTTGTTCAACTCCAGTCTAAGTGCCATCATTAGGCATTGTCACTTGTTCAAGCATCAAATGCCTTGGTCCAATCAATATCTTCATTTGTTGTCTGTTGCCACCAAGGCTTTTGAGTATGATCTTCAATAGCCACAGTCTTTTTTCCTGGCCGACCATTTGCTCTAGTTTTCTCTGATACTGTAGCAATACGACAATCTCTAGCTCAAAATGAACAATAATTTGAAGCATAGGGGTTTCAGCAGTGCGACGCTTAATCTTTGAATTGTCAAAATTGATCCCATTCTTTGGCGTGAGATCAATTGGTGTCTTCATGTCTTCAATCATAAACTTATCTGATATCCTTGCAGTTTTCATAGACTCAATGCCACCTATTGTCAATTTCTGCCATGCATCTTCATCAAATGCTGCAGCAAGTCTTCATCATCATAAGTTGTTGGCATGGATGGTTGTTATTGTGAAAAAGATAGGACATATGATTTCATTGATGAGAAGCATAGTTAGGAACAGTGGGAAACCTTGCTTGAGGAAGCTGTGTATATCCTTTTGGGATATGTGCTGGTTCACAGTACTTTGTTTCAAAAGTAATGCCCTGGGACTTCCCCGTGGACAGGAAAGGCAATGTTTTGTGAGTTTGAATTTGAGGACACCCTTCAATTCATGATCATTACACCTTTAAGTTGTTGTAGAGATCATCAAAAGTCTAACACGTCTAATCCAGGATTGTCCCCGATCATGGTAGACACTACATGCCACACAGATGGAAGCTTCTTAGGATACTTTAATTTGCATCTTTCAATGGACACCGTTTAGCATCATGTTAGTTCAAAAGAATGCTAAGAATATGTTGAATCCTTTCATATGTGTGTCTAGCTCTTCCCTAGCAATCCAATAGTTAAAGTCTCAAATTGTTGTTTGTCAACAGATTTTTTTGCATCTTCTTTGAGCTTCGTTTCCTCCAAAATCTTGCTTTTATGGCTTTCCATAGAGATCTTGCATCTACAGCATCATGAAAAATGAGGAAGTTGTCTATAGGTATGGCAGGGAAAGCAAACTACTATTAAGGGCTTTTCTCATTGTTTTTCGTGCGTTTGCAGCAAGTGAAGTCTGTGGAGCAGTCATGGAGGTGATGCAGGATCAGTTGTAGGTTTGGTATTTCATTAGTGATTTGTCCCATAGTATGTGATCAGTGATAGCAATGTACTGGTCGCAACGTCATGGACCAATAGGTCATATTCACCTTTCTTGTTTATAGGAATTCTGAGTGCAGTCAACGGGACGAGGTGGGAGGCGATAGGTTCTGTTTCAGCATCTTTTATGAGTTTAAGAATGAAAGATTTCGATTGATTTAAAAGTTCTTCTAGATCAGAGTCTCTTCACAAGCTCTGATACCACTTGTAGGATCGTTATTCCTTAATAAAACACTGATATACTGTAACTATGCGGAATCTAGTTGGCAGTACTTAAGAAGAACACACAATAGTTTCTCAAACGATTTTTTTTATAAACCTTTTGAAACTGCCTAACTTGCAGATCCCTAATACATACTAATAATTCTTAATTCGTTGTTTTTCTATGTTCTTTCTTCTATATCTTTTTCTAATATCTTCCTAGAGATCCTTTTACTAAACATAAGCGATAACCTCTAGATTGATGTTACGGTCGTTGTAAGTCGCAGATCGCGATGTATATTAAACACTAATTGATAATTATCACTATAACTGTTACAAGATAAATGCTTAAACTAGACAGTTTAAACTTTGTGTTGTGTGTGCTATATACTAAGGCCGAGTACTTCGATTTTGCGAATAGCAGTACTTTGATCTTTCATTTAGCAGTTTGTACCCTTAAAGAGTATATAGTATAGAGACTAAATTAACATTATAAACCCAACCATTCTTTTATTTATTTTGTCTCATCAAATTGCATCACCTACAGGTCAAAATTTGCCGTGTGTCCGAAAGTCAAACCCTGCTCATATGAAATGTACCATCTCACCCCACTTTTCCGCAACATCCATTACAGGCCATAACAGACATAACACTTCACTATCCCACTCCCCCAATAATACACTACAATCTAATGCCACTTTGGCAGTCCCAAACCACCCCATTGGCTATACGAATCAAGGGACAAGATTGAAGAACTTGGGCACTACTCAAGATAAAAGGCCAAGATGTGTTTTGGTTTCCTCTCACAGCAAAAACACAACAAGCACACTATGAAGAAAAGAGGCAGCTTATAAAAGAGAAAGAAGACAGAAGTAGAAAAAAAAGAATTGAGGAGTAGACTAGTGTAGTTTTAATTTTATTTTTAATGTCTTCTTGTCTTTAAATTTCTGTCTTTACAAAGTATTGTAACCTTTTAAAATTTTAATGAAAATTTTAGTTTTATGTTTAAGCAAATTCTAATTTTATGCATTTAAGCTCATCCTCATTTACAAGTCATTTCTATAAGTTTTTCTAAGTTTTAGAACCTGTTTTACTTATTTAAAGTTTTTACAAAAGGTTTTGTGAAGTTACTGTTACATTCAAAGAAAATTGGAAATTTTGAGCTTTTGGATGATAAACTTAAAAAGGAATAGCTTATGGGTTATTTTATAGCTGCTTATTCAATAAGCCGGGTAGGTTAGAGCTCTTAGGAACTTCATTTTAGCCCTTGTTTAGAGAAAAGGGCAAAGGTTAGCCTCATTTTCCCTTTGTGCTTATTTTTATGACATTTGCTTATCACTGCTTAATTCTTCTTATTGTGACTTATTTCTGCTTTTTATTTACATATCAAGTCTTCTTATTGCCTATTTGATCATATTTGATAAATGTCTTAATTTGTTTAAGCTTTATGTGTGTTGTTATTTTCAATATATTAAAAGGGGTGTTTGGGATTCAAGTGCTAAATGGGTCAAATGGTTGTTAATACCTTATGGGTCATTAGCCTCACTATTGCCTAGCTTTTACAAATAGATTTTAATCAGTTTTATAAGTCTCTCAAAGTAAATTAATAAGTTTTAAGTCTGTTTTCTGTAAGTGGAGATAGATATAATTGAGTATTAGAAATCTTTAATGGCTTGTTTTTATTTTGGCTTTAAAGGTGTTTTTATAGTCTTTGATTCTATGCTTGATGTTTGGTGAAGTAGATAAGTGATAGGGTTCCTATCTGAGCACAGAGACTACGTAAGGTTTTGCCGCTATGATGTTTTCGATCTCCTTCGAGTATGCACGATTGTAATCTTTGTCATTAAGCATACTTAGCTTCTGTAGTTGGTCTAAGAAACAGTTCTCGCATTTTCGCTTCTACCGAGCTCTTTTATGTGTCGCGAATGAAAATCTGTGATATAGGAATGCTAGAGTGTCTCGAGAGAAGAGATTAATCATGACGTTCTATTCGGAAATGTCCTCGCTCTTGTAGAATGAATGTGTTTCTGACTCTCCATCGCTATTGTACTAGTCAAGTTAGAATCTGTCTGTCAGCTTATTTTAGGTTTTACAGTTCTTATTTTAGCTTAAAAATATCGATTGGTGGCATGTGACGCGCGAAGCTCCACTTTTTGTCCTTAGTCAGGTTGTATCATCGAATCAGTTCATAGACATGTTACATGTAGCAATGTTGGAGGAGTGACATATGTCATGTAATGCAGATTAGAGCTCCTTCTTTTTTCTCTGCCCATTTGCTCTTCTTACTTACAGCAATGTAAAGGTCGATGATGAATTAATTGGAGTCTATGTGGACGTGCTAGTCTCTTAGAAGAGAGACCTCGTGCGCTCTAAGTGGCTCTGAGTGCATGTCCAGTTGTGAAGAATACAACGAGTTAAAGTGAAGTCACTGGTTTAGACTCGTAGCCCACGGGAGGGTTGAGGCTGATCTCACTTTTCTCATTGGCATGTAGTGTGTGCATCCTAACTCTGTTTCTCTTGTGATAAGATGCTGTATGTGAGTATGATAGCTGCTCTCATGCGCCATGAGTAGCTGTGCTGTTCCCCCCCCCCCCCCCCCCCCCCCCCCCCCAATTCATAAGGCCATATTCTGCACCAACTGATCATTAGGCTTTGATAGATTAGTTAGTCTGAGTAATTGCTAAGGTGTATAAGATCTTTTGAGCTTTTTTGACTCAAATGGCTGTAGTGTTTTAAAGTATTCAAAGTGCAGAATAGTCGCGGAGTGTGTTGTGTTCACTATGTTCGATCGAATTTTTGACCGGGGGGCCTTTGGGGGTGGTGGGTTGAGTATTAGTGGAGGGGTGTAAGAAAATTGATGGAGTAAGGTGTAGTTTTATGATCCCTTGTAACTTATTGGGTTTGAGTTTAGCTGTATTGGGGCTTATTTTTCCAAATTTACAATTGTGGGCCATTTTTACTAATAGATTTGTGCATTTTTTTGTGGCTTATCTGTCTTCGTTTCTTTGACTTGTTTTTATTTGAATTTGCTTTCATTTAGGTTGACCGAGTTCTGTGTTTATTTATGTGTCATTTTCATTTGATTATTTGATCTTTTTACCAAAATGTTAAGCCTTTTAAGTCATTGTGTATAATAAGTCATTATGTCTGATTTTATTATGTGCTATTTCTGGCTTATTTTTAAGTCATCATAAAAAAATTCTAGTTTATAAAGAATTGCTTATATTTCTGCATCTTTCCGTTAGTTGTTAAAGCTGAAAAATTGAAACCAAAAGTTTGTAATATAAGAAGAGGCCATATGAGCGATGCGAAACCCCATGACGAGTAACTACGGTTGCCAAACTCCCACAAATTCACGCAATGCACAAACTACTAACAACCACTGCCCTTGGGTACTTTTGTCACTCTGATGGGTTTTTGCACAATCTAATTAGATATGCTCTCTTTTGCCTTTTAGCTTTCAGCCCTTTTTGGGCTTATTTCACAGCTTATTTGATAAGCTGGTACACCCGTTTTATTTTTCTTAGATTCATAATCCTTCAAAGTACTTTTTGTAATTTTTTCACATTTTTCTCATTTAGTTTGCTATTTTTAATAATTATTCATTTTAAATTCAGTTTTTAATTCATAAAAAAATCTAAATTAAAATCATAAAAAATATAATTCCTTTTTTAGAAAATTTTCTTTTATCATTTATAGGACTAGAAAAATTAAATTTGAGGGCGTGAGGTAGATGCGTATAGCGAGTAACACAATTTTGTTTTGTATAGATCGAGTTTCGATCCCGTTCTCGTTTTCTTTTGCGTTTTTAACTTTGATAAAAGCCTTGCGTTTAGGTTTGTTTAACTTTCTTTGCTCTTACAATTTGAGTCAATTAGGGCTTATTAAAAGTGTAATAAATATTTTAGTTTAAAGTTTGAATGTAAAGGCACCGCTGATATTATGGAGTGTCGTAGGTAGTGTTCTGTGACATAGAGAATAGGAAGCGGTTCTTAATTTAAATAGGCTTTCGTTTTAGGGTCTCTTTTACTTGTTTTTGCATTTTTAATTGTAGAAATAGAATTCAATCAAATATTTGATCATTTAAACATTGTACCACAAACCGATACTCGATTTTCAAATTCACGCCTCGTCGGGAAGAACGACCCGGGTCCGGTTTTAAACTTTGTGGATAACGAAGTGAGAAACCGATACTTCTGGAATACTATACTACTATAATTGATATATTTTGAGAATACCGATTATATATTTTTATATTTATATATAGTAAGAAAACCTCAAAATCATTTTGGCGTCGTTGCCGGGGAGGCCGTGTGACGATCATCGAGTTGAAGTTTGTTGTGCCTTGAAGACCCTTCCTTGTGAAGTTATTTTCTTTATAAAAATACAAAAATATTTTTCATTTTCTTTTATTAGTATATAAAACAAGGGAAAATCAAAAAAATAAAAACATATTCCTAATTAAATATAAACAATTCATCATCAATATAATGCTTTCCACTGAAGCATTATCATAATAAGTTCCCGAACCAAAGATCAAAAACTTGCCTTTTGTGTCACTTGCGAGGTACGGCTCACCTTTAATTGATTAACAAACTACAAGAGGGGTATAAGGAGGGTTGTTCCGAGGAACTACGACCCGAAAGGAGAAGGTTTTTAATAGCTTCGCGCTTTCCCGCTCCTCCGCTCCTTTGTGCGTTTTTCTTTTAAAGAGCTACCGTGAAGCTTGTTGATTAATTGGTTTAAGTTGTCTTATCTCATTTTGTCCTTTAATAAAATGAATTGTTTAAAAAACCTAAAAACCCAAAAATAATCTTCTTTTTGTTCTTATCCATTTAATTCTTTTCTTAACCCTCTATATTGTTTAATTCTTATGGCGTCATTCGACTATCGTTTAAATCCCCTTTATGCGATTAAAGAATGCTCGTCTTGTGGAGCTTTGTACACTTCAGACTATTGTTGTTCTAAAGGGGGTCTTGAAGACAAGATTCTTGTTCCTAAAACACCCGACTCGTCTCAACGACCCCCTCAGGATTGTGTGAAGTGTGGAAACCCGGTTGAAGGTCCAAATTGTCAAGGATGTGCTCTATGGCGAAAGAAATTAAAGGAAGTTTGGTTTACAATTTGTCATGAAAATAGAATTTACCAAGACCTTCTAAACACTTTCGAGTCATCCGATGACAATACCAACGTTGTTAATGCTCCTCAAGAGCCATTCGTTGTCCAACAGGACCCCGGTGAAAATTCCTCGTAAAGTCCTCCACAAATTAACCACAATTGTTGTTACGAGTGTGGTGATTCGTTAGATGGAATCTTTTGTCAACGATGCACTTGTAAGTCTTGTGGGAAAGCTGCTCATATTGGTTATAATTGTCCACCGAAAGCTCCGATTATCTCTAATCCGGAACCATGCAATCAAACCATTGATGAGCTCCCACAAACTTTGCCAAGTTTTGATCCGATGTGCTATTCTGAAAAAGAAAATTCACTACCTTACATTTCAAAACCTAACTTTGTTGATGATTCTCCTAACGTTTTCAAACCACCTCCACAACCTCCTATGTATTCTTGTGAATTTTACGAGAACGATGCTCGTTATGGTCACTATTGGACACCTCAAGTTCCGTTTATCTATCCGGAACCGTGTTACAATCAAAACTTTAATTTCCCGCAAGATTTTCATGATTTTCAACAACAATATCTTTGTTGTGAAAATTGCGGAGGCCCGCATGAGGCTTTTCAATGTCAACCGTTGATTTATTATGAACCTAATCCGTGTTATGATTCTAATTATTCCGGTTATGACCAATTTGATAATTTTCACCCACAATAATTTCTTTGTTGTAAAAATTGCGAGGGTCCTCATGAAACTTACCAATGTCTACCAATGAATGAAGATTATTATCACGAGCAAAATTCTTGCTATGATCCTAATTCTTTTGACTTTGACCAATTTCAACCCCCGCAATATACCGTCAATCATCCAATCTTCAACGCTCAAAATGACCTTCTAAAATCTCAAAATGAGTTTCTCAATTCTCAAAATAAGCTTATGGAACAAATGACAACCTTACGTGATATGGTTGATCAATATGTGCAAAAGAAGGAAGAAGAAAAGAGAGTTGAAGAAGAGCAAGCGGCTAAAGCTCGATATTGGAAGATTCCCGTTTGCTACGATGATGACGATGACGAGGAAAGTTCTATCCCTTTGAAAGATATTATTATTTCTGGACTTCCTCCGTGTGTTGCAATCACACCCGATTCACCAAAAACGGACTCTGTCATCATGGTGGACAAGCATCTCGACATAATTCCGGAAACGGAATCGGACGAATTCATAAAGTCTAGTGTTGAGATCCTTGTCCAAAACCTAAGTGAGTCCGAGGATGCTTCTGACGGTGTGTGTGATTTGCCCATTTATGATGATTTTCCCAAGAGTCATCTTGTTAGTTTCTCTAACCCTCTCTTCGATATCAATGATGATTGTACCTCAAGTGATGATGAGTCATTTTCCGAGGAGGACGTTCCAATGGAGAATTTTAAATTTTTCTCTAATCCTCTTTTTGATCTTGATGAAGAAATCGTTTCTACCAAGGTGAATCTAATTCAAAATGAGGTGTTAGAAAGTATCACTTCAATTCCCCCGGGAATTGATTCCTTTGATGCCGAATCCAATCTTATAGAATCTCTGCTTAATCGAAATACTTTGATTGATTCTTCTTCTAAGATTGATTCTCTTCTTGATGAGTTCGCCGGTGAACTCACTCTTCTCAAATCAATTCCACCGGGAATTGATGATGATAACCTTGATCCGGAGGGTGAAATTCATCCAGTTGAGAGGTTGCTTTATGATAACTCATCTCCTCGCCCTCCAGAAGATTCTAATTCTAATATTTCTGATGCTATAACCGAATCTTTCTTTCCATCCCCTATCCCCGTTAAGGATAGTGACTCTCTCATGGAGGAAATTGATTTATTTCTTACTTCGAATGACTCGATGCCACCAGGCATTGAGACCGATGACTATGACTCCGAAGGGGATATCCTTTTCTTTGAAGAATTACTTACCGATGATTCCCTTTCGCTCCCTGAGCATGAGTCTTTCCACTTTGAAAGTGATTATGATCCATCATCCCCTCGCCCTCCGGCGAAACCACCGGATGATGATGAAATTGAGCCCGATACAGGACTTTTGACTACAAAAGTGGTGGGTGATATTTCTGAACACTATGTTCTTATACCTAGACTTTTACCCACCCAACCCACCCTTTGTCCAGTGATTCAAACTTTTCTTCCATTTTAATCCGAAAATGTGGAGAAAGTTCATCTCTTATCACATCGGGGCTTTAAAGCTTCCAAGCTGTCTCTTCATAAAAGCCCGATGTTGATTCATGGAGACAACACTCCAAATTTAGGTGTTCGTCATCCCCATTTCTATCCCCCTTGACAAGCTCAAGTATGGGGGGGGGGATCGGGTCAAGCTCAGTGACCTTAAACAAGCGCTTCGTGGGTGGCAACCCATGCTTATCCATTCTATCTTCTTTCTATTTGCTGATAAGTGTTTTGTGTTGTGATGAGGCTCGCCTTTTCCATTATCCGTGTTTTATGTTTTGTTGTCTATTGTCCAGGAATTCCCGGATTATAAAGCCTCTCGTGCTCGTGGTTTTGTCCTTCGATCACAAGAGCTTCATATCCTCAGCTTCATTTTGGGAATCTGATATCCAAATCTTATCGACTAACGTTTATCTTTAAGCATACTTAATAAACGGCTTAGGATTTGCGTAGAAACCCTTCGTAAAACATTGAGGACAATGTTTAATTTTAGTATGGGGGGATCAATCGATTTGATTGTTCCTGTAGTCGTTGTTTTCGCATAATCTCGTTTTTACCACTAAAAATTTTGAAAAAATACCCAAAAAATGAAAAAATTGAAAAAAAAAAAATTGTTTTGTCACAATTTTGACTTTCTTGCTGGGTAGATTAAGAATAAATTTTAACTCGGTCGAGCGTGTTGAGTTCTAGCTTGTTCCTTAACTTTTAGACTAAGCATTCGCGAAATTTGCGAAGAACGAAAAATGATAGTGTTAATTATGAGTTAGATGCTAAACAAGGATTAATTGGAAATCTTAAGAGCTCATGTGTGTAACTTGTCGCTTTTTCTCCCATAAGCTCCTAACCGGACTAATAATACGTTCTATTTTTGAAAATTAAACTTAAATCAACAATTTTTTATGTAGTTGATAGCAATAATTTTAGTCTTAGTTTAAATTTATACTTAAATTTTCCAAAAAGAAGTTTTCTCTATATATCGTAAATAAAAAATGAAATGAAAAAAAATGATGAAAAATGAAAAAGAATGAATAATAATTATAAATTGTGGGCTGATAAAAGTTTGCTGCATCTTGCCGGCTTACAACCGATGTTGCAGCCTTCTAAAGAAAGCCTATAGTAAGAATTATAATCTGAGACTGATAAAAGTTTGCCGCATCTTGCCGGCTCACAATCGATGTTGCAGCCTTCTAAAAGGTCGAGGGTTACAATTGCATCATGGTTAGGTTTAATATTAAGTGTGGATTAATAAATGTAAGATCTCTTTTTGTTAAATTCAAATATGCTTTTGAACTTTGACTGTTTCATTTTAAGTTTTTAAATAAGCTATGTATATACGAGAAACCTAAGAGTTTTTGAAACCAAAGGTCCGTGAGTCCCTATACGAGTCTCTGTGGGGTGTCAAAAGCCTGGTCACTTAGCCGCAAGGTTGGGATGTGCCGAGACGAAAGTCGCTACATTGGATGATCTCGCCTTCAAACTCATTATTCTCGGGTGGAACGTGAAGCATAGAAATTTTGCAAAACGTTGATCCATAGTTGAAATTTGAAATGACACATTCACCTAATATATAATAATTGTCGGGAGCGAAAAGTTCACAAGTTATAAATATGAGTAGTGTTAGCATCTTAACTTATATTTGACGGCGATTTCGTTTTAAGCTTGGTTTATAAAAAGTGAAAAGTCAGGAACGATGAATTTATCCATTTTGGGGCATTTTAGGATTAAAATGCGTCTTGTTCTATGATCCCAAATGAAAATAACAAAAGTCAAATTAGTTAGTTAGTTGCTTAAAAAGAAAAGTACAAAAAAAATGAGAAAAAGAAAAGTGCAAAAATATGTGTCACAATAAGTTTAGATTTATAAAAATGGTAAAAACGGGGCGTTTTCAAAACTAAGGATTCTTTAATT